>CANNZV010003597.1:0-58849 GCA_947561585.1 Caprella mutica
CTTCTCTCAGCACTGACTCCACCTATTTTCAATAACCTTTTGTCAAAAACTATAGAAAGTGGTTCAAATTATCCAAATAATAGCATAACAGTTTACTTTATAGAATAGTTCGACTATATGTAAAGAATATTCACCTGCTGTAACCTCTGAATGATAAGAGGTGGCATCCCTGCAGCCAGAGCAACATTAGCAGCCTCACTCCTGTAGATGCGACCACAACCCACCTGATAGAGAGCCACTAATTCTCCTCCGTCATTGGTCAGTGTCTCTAACATCTGAAACATATTTGAGAGGTCAATTGATAATCTGAAGCTGTATTTACGATATAGAACATAATAGTGACAAACATGTTCTTTAATATTAAAGTGAATGGATAGACTAAAACTATATTGGATTGTTTGCCTCTAGCTCACCAGATGCATAACAGCTTCCGGGTACTGTATGAGATCATGCAGAGACAACATATGAGTGGAGATGAAGACCAAAGGTGCGCTATGTCTCTCACCATCTGCGGCAGTTGTTTGGGGCAGAATCTCATAAACTGCTGATGAATTGCTCGGTTGTTGTTCAATACGGTCTACATCTTTTTGCCGAAGATCAGATTTTGATTTCGTGTTCATGTCGGAATAAGGTAGTTGTATCTTTGCTTTTTTCAAACTACTTGAGGTGTTAGAATCACCTTGAATACTTTCACATTTACTATCAATTGAATGAACTTTAGTTGTTTGAGGTTTGGAATCATTATTAGATTGGAGTCTTTTCTCATCTCCAGCTTCTTGCCTGATAGACAGATTTGAATTACTAGTATGAGCTTTATTGGTTCGTTCATCTATATTCATTGTGGAAGCTGTATCATGGTTGTCATTATTATTTTCTATGTTGTCATTCATGGATCCACTGTTTATATTAACAGCCTCACAATCCATATTTGTTTTCATTTTCTTAGAGGTGTCGTTTGGAAGGAGAAATCTAGTTCTCTTCCTCACGACTCCTGAGTATCTCTGAATGATAACACTTCCGGCATCATCTTCGTCTGAATCACCCTCAACAGATATGGCAGATGTGCTGGTAAAACCACTTTTAAACTTTTCACAATCTTCGTTGTAACTGTTGGTTCTTCTCTTCAAAATTGAAGAACATGCTACAGGAGCCTCTTTTCCTTTTTCTTCAGTCGCCTGAGAAAGTTTTCTATCGTCTCCATTATTTTTTAGGCAATTTTCTGTATGAGCATCGTCTACTTTTGTTGACTCGTTTGTTTCCATTTGAGTTTCATTATCAGTAGCCTCTTCCTGATTGCCCATCAATTGGTTTGTTTGTTTAATCCAATAGTGAATGGTTGAAACAAGCAAAGCCATGCCATCATGTTCGTAAGTTGAAGCTCCAAACTCATCAATGAGAACCAAAGAGTGGGATTTAGACTCTTCTACCGCGCGGGACAACTGTCAACAAGAAATGGGATGCATTTGAATTAATGAGTATTTGTTACCATTCTGTTTTCAAATGTGAGTAATAAAAAAACTTTTAGTTGTCGCACTATAGATTATGATTTAAATAGATTTTTCAGGTGCTAATAAATAATTGTTCAGTGGTATTCTATATCAAACATATTTTACAATGCCTTTAAATGATTTTACTTTAGTTAGAGTAACCTGCCATAGTTCAGCTTATGTAATAGAATCTACTAGCTTAGTCATTACTCTATTTAACTCCAGCATGAAGGATGAGAAGCAGGAAGTAACAGAGGAAGTAGCCTGGCAGACTGTGATGAGAGAAGAGAATGGCTTGTACACCATACTCTCTGCAGGTACAAAACACCCAATTTGTGCCAACAGCGTTACAACACCTATCTGAAGTAAAGAAACCTGTTCATACCTACTATATGTTTGGCTATTTCATATTTCACTCATATTGCTGGTTTGTGTCACTGATGTATAAAATTATAAAGATAAACATCAGGGGCGTATCTAGGATTCGGTCAAGGGGGGGGGGGCACTTTTCAAATTTTTTAATGTTTCTGAAAAAAATCTACGGATAATTCCTCAGACTGGTCAGTTATTTGATTATTTTAATCGCTTTGAACATGCTTACACTGTGTTCCGTCAGAAGCGTCATTATTTAAATTGCGAAATGGTAGGAACTAGGAAGTCATTATGTTCATAAAGTATAAAGAATGGATTATATTCTATTAATATTAGCATTTTTCTTAAACCTTAAAAATGTTTTTGAATTTGAGAAGAAATGCATCGTCCTGTACTCTGTAGTTTGCCAAAACACCTTCTTCTTCAACAGTATGTCGAAAATTCATGCTTCACTCCATGACAAGTGGAAGGGCGGCTAGACCTAAATCTTACCACCTGAAAAAGTTCAGAAGAGTTCGTGGTCTATTCAATGAATCTGGTTCCATTCACAAGAAAAGCAAATGATAACAAAACCAAAAAGAACAGAAACAGTGATTCAGGACGTGAAGAGTTTCTATGAAAATCCCCCAGAACCCCTAGTTTCTTAGCAGATTTCACCAACCATCTCCGTTGTGAAGGATCGTCATGTACACTAATGAAAATCCCTGAAATATCAACGGAATAAATCATAGGCATGATGCTAAGGTAATATCTTTGTTGCCATTATTAATTGTATGGATATTATCTTTCATGCATTCCTTGATGATGATGGCAACTTTTCATCGGTTAATGGTGTTTCATATCTCAGATTGCTACAGGACATTATTTGGTGCTAGTTTGCTATGCGATCTGATCATCATTTACTGGTTTGGCATGAGATTTATTTAGAATTTATTAGCAAATATAAAAGATACAAACAGGTATACGAGATACCAAATATATATAGTATTTTATTTCATTAAATAATTATATACCATTTACATATGCAAAGCCTTAGTATGGAAATACTTCAAAAAATATCGTTATATAAACTACCTCCTACCAAACTTATTTGAATAAAAAGTAAAAATAAGCAATTAATATATGTTTTATTTTTATTTTTAATGCATTGTGACAATATTATCTCGTCTATATTGTTTGTTTTTGTATCACAGTTACTTAAAAAGAAAAATTATCATAATTATTAAAATAAAAATACTAATGCATAATCAGATCACATTAACCTCATAGATCGCATACCAAACTAGCACTCCGTTTTTGGTCCATACTGCACCATTCTGCATCTCGTTCTTCACTTTGGCGGATGCAAGACGGCGCTCCACCACATTGAACAAATACAGTTGTAGAATTTCTCATTGAAAAGGTTAGAGGTCGATTCATTAGCAGAAGAACGGAAAATTCCTGGCCAGCACACAATCAATTTCTCAACCCTTTGGATTTTCACTTCTTGGCTGCTGTACAAACTCGAGTTTATATATGAAAAAGAATATTCCATTGTGTCTCTTATACAAAGTATTTAAAGTTTCGCTGAAAGGTATAACCCGGAGACCACTAAGAAATTTGGAAGAATGTTTCGAAGTTTGCTTCGTTCTGTCTTCAGGCTGGAGGAGGTCATTTTCAACAACTTCTGCAGGGCCACAGGAGATGTGGTTTATATGATATTAGCCATATATATATGACAATAAATGTTTAATAATAATAATTTCTCTTCCATCAAAGTGGTGTATCTATGATGACAGTTGATGCATTAGAAGTGCTTCTAATTCGCAATTTAAAAGTGTCGTTTCTGATGGAACACAGTGTGTCGGTGGATGTATTGTATAGTCCATAAGCCATCAAAACCATACTGCTACACTGTGTTTCATCAGATAACGTAATATTTTAATTGCAAATTAGAAAAACTTAAAAATGAGTCAAATACCATTATAGATGCATCACTTTGAAGGAAAAGAAAGGATTTTTATTATTATTAAACATTTATTGTCTTATATCATATGAGGCACATCTCCTGAGGTCCTACAAAAGTTGTTGAAAATGACCCCCTCCGATTTGAAGACAGAACGATGCACGCTTCAGAACATTCTTGCATACTTTCTTGAGAGTCTTATTGTTATATTTTGAGCGGAAATTTGAGCACACATTGTATAAGAGACTCATTGGGATCTGTTTTTTTTTATATATAAACTTACAAACTCGAGTTTGTGCAGCAGCCCATATGCGAAGGTCCAAAGAGTTGAGATCTGGACTGTGTGCTGACCAGGAAATTTATTTCCGTACTTCTGCTAATCATTCGAACTCGAAACTTTTTCTTAAATTCTAGAGCTGCATTTGTGCAATGTGGTCTTGCATCCACCAAAGTGAAGAAGTTGCAGGCTGGGCCAAATAATAGGCTGGTTTTGAAACCAATAACTGGTAACAAGTTGACATATTCGTTAAGGAATGCTTGAACAATTGGAACCATTCCATTAATTATTGCAACGAAGATCATTACCTTAGCATCATACCTATCATTTGTTTTCCAGATATTTCGAAGATTTTCATTCGTATTTTTTTGATGTTTTTTTGATGGAGGCAAATTAACTTCTCGTCTGTCCAAGCGATTCAATTGGCAATGTTGGATGGTTGCTGCATAATCCACTTACAAAACCGCTATTTATGTGGTTTTCGTTAATGGTCGAACTGAAGTTCAATGATAAAAACGGAAACTAAATGAATGTATGACGATCCTCCACCACGTGGTTTTGGTGTGGATGAAATCTGCTGAAAAGCTTTTCTGTGAAAAAAACTAGTGATTTCTTCAAAGAAACTCTTCACCTCCTGAATCGCAGTTTGTGCTTTTCTGGTATTGTTTTTTTTTTCTTTTTTCTTGTGAATAGAACCAGTTTCATTGAATAGACCACGACATTTTTGAACTTTTTCAAGTGGTAAGATTTAGCCACTCTTCCATTTATCTTGGGAGAGCATGAATTTTCTGCGTACTGTTGAAAAAGAAGGCGTTTTGGCAAACTACAGCGTACAGGACGATGCACTTCTTCTCAAATTCAAAAATATTTTTTATTTGAATAACAAAGCTAATATTAATAGGGTGATAGAAATCCACTCTCTATAGACAAAATGGCTTATACATAACACGACTTGAAGCAATTTAATTTCTCGCATTTCGCAATTTAAAAATGACGATTTTGATAGAATACAGTGTTCAAGCGTGTCAAAAGAAATTAAAAATAATCAAATAATTGACATCTCTTCAATTTAGCGGATTAATCCATATATTTTTATTAATCCGTAGATTTATTTTTAAAAAGTTCAGACCTCAAGTGGGGGGCATCTGCCCCAAATGCCCCCCCCCCCCTTGTATACGCGCCTGATAAACATATATACTATTTTCTATTTACAAATATACTTCAAAGAATTGTAAAATAGTCGGAAGGGAATATGTCTCCACTCACCATTTTTAGGTAGACAGTTTTACCACTACCGTTTGGTCCTGTCACTAGTGCGATATTCTTTCCACCTGAAAATTTCACTATCTTAGTCAAATTATTTGGAACATGACACCAAAATGATTCAGATAGTAAAATAAATAACAACTGTTGTCGAGGGAATGCAGTGAATATAGCTGTGATTCTCAGCAAAGACTCTTACCAGTTGAAGAAGATCCAGCACTGACATCATTAGGTACAAAGGGAGTGTCGAGACAACATAGCTGGTAGAGGGGGTGCCGCCCCTTCGTTACTTTGAGACAAGGGGTCTCTACTAACTCAGGTTTAACCCATCCCTCCTCTTTAGTTACGATGCTCAGAGCAAGCAATCTGGTGAAAGCGTGGTTACTAGTAATTATCAGTTAGTTATAGATTGATATTTATTAAAAGGTAGCGTCTTTTGAATTATTATTAGTATGCATAATATCTCACGCGTCTAAGTACAGTAGTCTGTCTACTAATCTGACTAGTTCCCCACTGCGTGTGATCAACTGCTCCACCAACTGCAACATTATCCTACTCTCATTGTTTGCAATGTCCACGTGAATGTCTCCCAACTCAATGTCCAGCTCTGTTGACATAGTAGGTACTATAATTGCGAATTCTGATTATATCTTCAGCATTACATAACTTTATACATCACAAGTTAAATCTTAGTTCGTTTTTATTTAAAGCTTACCTTTGCAGATGTCACTTTTATAGTAAGCAACATCTTCCGTGACGAAAATGAACTGTAGATGTTGCAGATTCAAGGGGATGTCCCCATTGGGGTGTTGCGCAATGGCTATGGACAGGAGGTACCCCACGTGGGGCATGTATATCATCGAACAACTCTCCAACTGAGGGAAACATTGTATTCAATTAATTAAGTGACATGCATAAACATTTCGCTATGGAAATTACTAATCATAAATTAAATAAATAGGAGACAGGTAGCTAATAGAGGAAGGTTAGAAAAAAAGGACAATAATTCAAATATGACCATTGCTGGCGAAATATATACCATATAGTGGAGAACCGGGAGCATTCGGACAGAGGGATGGTTAACTCGTTTAAAAACGTTTATAATTGCTGGAACTACCACTTATTGCAACTGAATGTGTGCGACTTGTTAACCGTCAGCTATTTGAAAGATCCCATGCGGAGATGTAGTATTTCGCCCCAGAGGTGTAATTTACTGTTTTCTTGAATATTATGTAATTTTTTGTGATTCAATTAGATCGTGTGTGGACTATATGAATACGAAACAGATTCTCAATCTAAAAGGTATGAATTATATCAATATTTTATGTTATGTTTGGTGTGTTAAAAAAATAATACAAATGAAATTAGAAAAATGGTGATGTTTTTTTAATTTTAAAGTGTCATTTGGGATGGTTCGGACACTTCTGTTTAGGTTGGTTCGGACGGTGTCCGAACTTTCCCTCTGTATACGATTCAGTCCACCATTACAATTTATTGAAGTAATTCATATTAAAAAGGACATTCTGAACTTGAAGTTAATTATTTTAATTGACATAGCATTCGTTTATAAGATTAGTTGTAACTTTTAATATTAGTGTCTTTATTTGACAGTTTGACGATCGTATTCATGCCTTTCCATTATAAAAAGGAAAACTGATAGAGGCCATAATAAAGAAGGTATTAGAAAAAATTCATGAATTCCAAAATGGTTTATTTGTCAGAAAAGCTGCTGAAATTGGAGGTGTAGCTAGCAAGATCTACACTTATGGACTATACTTTAAACATTCGATGAAATATTTAAGATGTAATTTACTAATTTTGATGAATTCCAAGAAAAAAGAAATAGTTATACCCAAAGTAAAAGGCAATAGTTATACAATTTGCTTTTGATATATAGCTATTAAATATAAGGATAATATCACAGTGATTACTAATGGGCTATCTATATTTTGTTGGAGAAAATGTTCAATCATTACAATAATATTATTATCATAAAATTTCAAATACGATGAATTATTACTGTGAATAACAAGTCATTATGGTTTATTTCAATTAAATTAGTAGATCCGAATCCAATGCTATCGTTTAATTACCCAAAATTACCCAAATTTCCAATGTTTTAACCATTTTTATGGCGTCGAATCATTCTCACAGCTTGTCCGAAGTCTCCCTAGGAAGGAGCATTCGGACACTTGAACCTCTCTTACATTTTGTCTTATAACTTTCGAATGAAGGGTTAAACTATGAAACAGTGTCAACAAAATTAAAGTAAAATGATTTATCTACATACAGAAATCTTTATATAATTAAATTCGAATTAGTTTACGAATTATCGAATTATTCCTTTTTCCAAAAAAGTTTCCGAATGCTCCCGGTTCTCCCCTACACAAATACAGTTTATCATGTTTTTTGTAGGAAAACAAAAGAAAATCGATGTGTGGCATCACATTTAATTAAGTATAAAAAAAATTGGCTCGAAAAGAAAGGAAAAGTATGCTAGGAAATTACCTGATTGATTGTGTTTGCGGTGCATAAGAGATCATTGTGAATTGGTTACTCATTGGTATCTATATATGTACCAAACATCAGTTTGTTAACCTGACTGTGTGTACATGGCATAAGAGAGCAATATGAATTAGTTACCTGAGTCGGTAGCAGCTTCAACTCCATGTCTGCAACTTGTCTCATGATAGCGCTGATGCCGTGGTATCTTTTCTTGTCTGCAATTAATTACCATTTCACTCTACCGTTATATTAAAATACTTGGAAATAAGTCTGTAAATTCTCTATAGTTATGTCAGGAAGAGAATAAAAGAATTGCAATATTAAGAAATAAAGATCTTAATGGTGCGACTTAAATTCTTCAACAAAATATATAGTGAGAATTTTAACTCTAAAATAATACTTTAGTGTAGGACATTGTTCCAATTTCTAAATATTAGTTTTTTTATAACGCTGATATTAAAGTGATGTTTACTTCCGTTCCACATACGAGATTAGTTAACTAATCTGCTTTCGTCTCGTAATAAAATAAATTGTAATGCTCTCTTACCTTCATCTAACTGGGCGTCAACCCCTGGCTTCACCACGAAGCGCCCCTCTCTCTCACTCTCCACTGCATCAAATATTTGTGTGATGAGAAAAGCTGCTTCGTAAAGTCCTTCCGAGAGACAACTGCCGATCTGCAATAGGGGTACTGTCACTCAAAAGAAATTTATGTACCAGAAGCAATATAACTTGTTTAATCTAATTCAAGTTTGAATCAATCTAATACATACAAGAAAAAAAATATAAGTAGAGGTTGCTAGTTTTAGACTCATACATGCGGAAGATATGAACCATGGTATGAAATAAATGAAATTCAAAAGAATGTATATTCCATTACTTCAATCACCTCTTGTAGTATCTGAATGTCATTATTGTGTCGTTGGCAAAGCTCAGCCAGTACTATTGCATTGAAGAGGATTTGGTAGAGGGACTTCCACTCCTTCACCCCTAAGGTGGCGCGGTGGAGAAGTCTCAGCACATGCTGTCACAAGGAAGTACATAGTAATGTATAGATTGGGGCTATAGGGAGTTACGAATTATCTGTCAGTTACACATCTTCTGTCATATGCGAAAAAACGATATAATAATTACTATTTTATCGTTTTTTCTTCTATCACCGAAGATATGGGACTGACAAATAATTAGTAATTTACCAAAACTGCATGGCAAATTTGAATGATGTTATTTAAGAGCAATAAATAATGAGTACTAAACTTTTATCTATTAATCTAGTACTCTCCATGCTTCATGTCTGGGCAAATCACAGGGTATTTCTATTTAATTACTCACCTGTACATTTGTGATGGCTTTGAGAGATGAGCGCAAGTGGCCCACAGTCTCTGTGTTGATAGGGTCAATGGCCCATGCTATGAAGGTGTAGCGCCTTTGCAGAGTCACGGCACAAGTTAGAGGTCTCTGCAGGACACGCCTTGGGAAAACACTCTTATTATTGATGTACTATTTTACATGCAGACTACCTTTCTAATGAATGCCTCACAATTGATTGGTGAAAAGAAAATAAACTAGACTTCAGATTATTGTAGCTGAAACTAATGAGGGTACATTTAACAACCTATTTTTTCTTAACGAAAGTATAACATCCAAGAATAATAGAATAGTCTTCTTCTCTCGTGTCTACGATTTTAGACTTCATGATATCTATCATTAATTTAATTTTAAATTGTCAATCATATTAAAGATGGATAATATGTAATGGCTAATTTCACTCACCTGCTTTTTGTTAGTACCATATAGGTATGTATTGAGTTTTGTTTTAATGTGACTGGTTTGAATTTTTATTTCAGTTTAGGCATTCAAAAATGGATTAGTTATTAAATTGACAGGTTTTCATCTTGTTAGGGGATCTTTTCTGTTTGCTGGGCGCACAGAAAATAATTGAAATAAAATAATAAATTATAAAGGTTTCATACTTACTGACTTTTAAAATGGATTTATTTAATTAGAGATAATACAGACTGATATATTAAATAATGTATTTTGATAAGCTGTTTCGTGGGCGCATAGGAAAATAAAATAATAATATAAAGATGATAACAATATCTGTTTCTTGGGCGCATTTATAATAACAATATAACTAATGATAATAACAATTTCATTGGATAAATGGACATAGTGAAAAAATCAGAAGTCAGTGAGTATGGTACCATTATAATTTATTATTTTATTTTGATTATTGTCCGTGCACCCAGCAAACAGAAAAGGTCCTGTTAGGGAAATGATATTTGATTAAATTCTTGACAAGGAAAATAATTTTCATCAAAATTAGTTAGATATCACCATGCCTAGTTTATTTGGAACGGAAGTAAAAAAATCACCTATTGATAAAGTTCTTCTGCTTCTTAATATAGATATCATTTGGTGCACATAGTTACTAACTTCAAGACAGGTCGAGACATGGAGGTTGCATTCTTAGACAGCAGAGCAAGGATAGACAATCCTTCTTTGCTAGCACACTCCTTGCCTTTCTTGGTGGAGGCAGGGTGGTCCTCAGCTGATATCAAGTGCAGGTCTGACGCTGTCACAGAGTCCATGTAACAGTAATCCTCTCTGAATGGCAATCATAATAGTTACTGCACTGTCCCTCTATTTCATAGACTATGATTCATTTGTTATGCTTCGGTATTGGATCCAGAAAAATATCGGAAAATAATACTCACAAAGTGTAGGAATGTAAACCTAGAACTGGAACACTGTCTAATATCAAATCTTCAGGTAAAATTTCATTGCTTCTACTCTCCAAAAATCTGTAAAATGAGATTAGTTATGAATGTTTTTACAAACAAATTAACTCATCCTAGTTATTAACTTATCATTAAAACTTTTATACCACTCACACTAAATATAATATCGAATATATTGCATTTAAATGATAGCAACTTAGGGATCAATTTTCTTAGATAAAGATATACTGTAACGTTGAGAATAATTGCCTGCATAGCTTTTTCTTATTAAGGTGTGTACACATTTAGGGTTTTTTAATTCTTTCCACCAGCCTTTTTTTACTAATCTCCTACTACTTTTTACACAAGACTTTTCAATCAAATAAGAGAAAAACGATATAATTATTATTTATTTTTATTAGTATCCTTGATACCTGGATACCAATAAAAATAAATAATAGTTATATCGTTTTTTCTTTATATGATTCAAAAATCTTGTGGAAGAAGCAAGAGGAGCTTAGTAAAAAAGGCTGGTGTAAAAACTTAAAATATCCTACGTGTGTACTGTCCTTTCCACGCACTTTAGAAGTCCCCCTAGTGCTCTGGTGGCCGCCACAGACCGATAGACATCAATGACTGCACTCAGCCTCGCCATTTTGTGGGTTTCAGAGTCTAGGTCATGATTGGGAGTAGAGGGTGGAGGAGCTGAGCTGAAGGTAGGGGTGTTGAGGCGCAGTATTCGCTGTTTGCACAATATATACTCTGCAATAAACATATTTAATATTTTAAAACACAATGTAAGTAATAAGTCTAATCATCTACATATAATGTTGATTTCGGGTTTAGGAGGTACATGTTTCCAGTAACTTCTGCAATGAAATCCATTGCCTTAGTAACAAAAATTTGTATAACTGAATGCATCTTCAATTATTTCTAACGTAACTGCATGAATAAATAAGGGAAGAATTACTGACTGAAATCAGGTGCTGGTGATATGTGAAGTTGACATTTTTTCTCTACATTCTCATTTTGTCTGTTTGAGGATGAAGAGTTGTTCGGTGTACTGCTGTTTGTTGATGATGACATGTTATGAAAATCATCTGGAAATGAATAATGAATAGCAAATTGGTTAATGAAGGATAAAGTAACAATTTATAAACATATCTATTTGGGTTGATGTATCTCTTACTTCCAATGCATTTTGTGAGTTCCTTCAAGACTCTGAAAAATTGCTGGTTCCGAAATCCGCCAATAACAACATGCCTGACACAGAAAATCGAACGGGTGAAACATTTGTAGATGAGATAGATATGTGATAGCAAAAGCCATTTGCCTTTCAAATTGTAAACCTAGAGATTGAAATTTGAAAGAATATTAACCTTAGGGCATGGGTAGAAATATTAGGAAGAGTGTAAACTTACATAGGCTTTATTTCTCTGAAAATAGTCCTCAGAAGGTGAAATTCTGGTGGTGCATCAAGTTTATCTTCAATCACGTACGCCTGTTAGAATGTGAAGAAGTTTGGTGAATAAGGGGAATTGATTTTTTAATCAAGTTTACCGTAAAAAAAACAGTTAGTATGCGTTTGCTATTTGATAGTTCTAATGGTTCTCCTAACTTAAAACATATTTTCAATACCAAACCTGTGCCGTATTTATATCATAGAAAGCTGCTCCAAACTTGCCATGGCACCAGCACACAGACAGTATGACCTTATGAAGGAAAATATTAATGAAATAGTGATAATTATATCCACAACTTGACAAGAATATCATTTTAAATGACTCACCTGCGAATAAGAATCGTCAGTATGACTCTCTGAAGAATCAGAGTGTTCTTCACAATCGGAGAAAGAGTTATTGTTGATCACAGTGCTCTCTTTACCAGATGTTGAAGGACCAGAACAAACGTTTCCTTCTTTCCTCGACATTGATATAATCTCTCGCATTTTAGATACGCTGCTCTTAAGTTTACAGAATTTGATGACATCTTCACTGAATTTGTGTTGTTGGTTAGATGATTTTTCAGGCCTAGAAGGTGAATTAGTAGGCAGCGTTGGAACAGTCATGCACTCCTCTGATGAACTGGGGTTCTTGTTACTCTGTACTTGTTCCTCACAATTATTTGCAACTCCATATGGAGTCGATGTGAAGTATTTCTTCTTGATATCTTTCTTCAGTGCAATTGATTCGGAACTTTGAGATCCTGATATAATTAAATCATCCGAGTGTGTAGAAGTTTTTTCCCTTTGAATACATCTGATGCTGGAGATCTCTGATTGATCAGCATTGCAGTTGGCAGCAGAATGTTCATGCAAATTATTAAATTCGTCCGATGATGATTTGTTTTTATTGACCTCATCACTACGAACATTCTCATCCGTAGTCGAACTCATGACTGAGCATTTTGGAGGTGAATAGATACAGTGCTCTTCTTTTTCAATGCTAGAAGTGCTCTCAGTTGTTCCACTTTCATTTAGAAAGTCTTCAACATCAAATAATTCAAAATTACAAAGACTATTCTTAGATTCCTTACTGATCGAATATGAAGTTGAAGGCTCTAGTTTGCTGTACTCCCTATCGCTTATTGGATTTTCAGTTTCACTATTGGTTGAATATTGAGTTTCAACGCAAAAATTTGGATTTGGTGTTACAGATGCTTGTTCCTCTAAAGTTACATCAGCATTCAAGTTATTTGTAAGTTCCACTTTGTTCATTCTATTATTATTTTCATATACGTCATCTAGGTTGTCTTTATAAATATTGGCTTTGTCTTGCATAAAATTTTCATTGCTAATGACTTTATCTACAATGTTAGAGGAGAAAATATCAAATTGTTCACACAATTGAAGAGTGACAACCTGAACTTTCCTTTTTTCAAGTATAGACGGTCCTGCTCCATCTATATATTCTGTGAATTCACCCGCTGAGAGAATTTGAGCTGGAGCATTTTCATCGAATATTTTCAAATTAGATTCTTCAACTGTTGAAGAAGGTAGAGTTGAGGTTCCTTCATTTGATGTGATCTTGATATCATTCTTTTTGCGATCAAATTTTGGATATAATGGAAAGGGCAATTTAAAGTTCAGGAAAGAAGTACACTGTTTACTCATTTTTATTTATCTAATAATTATTCTAGGCGAAGTGAAAAAAAATTAATACTTTATTTCAATGATAGTTGTGAACATCCACAAACTCCACATGTTAGTCAACTTAAATCAAGTACTATCTCTTTCTGCTGCTGATTTAGTTATTACCTAACAATTCAAAACACTTCCAAATAAATGTATGTTTGAACCATAATAATATAAAAGTGAGACGGACACCCCTGACGGAATCTATAAACACATTATAATTAATATCTTTTCTTGTGGCAGCCGTTTAACTATCAACTAAAGTTTAACTATCAACTACCTATTCGTGGCTGTTCACTATTCATTGGTCCGACACCCTATTATCTTACACTTTGCAGTTTATTCTGATTTAACATCAAATATATGTATATCGTGGGATGTGCGATCCTCCAAATCCCCCTACAAGCTCATTAAATAATAATGAATTAAGTGTACAGTACTACAAACTAACGGATACAACATACATTGAATGATGTAATCGAATGAATGATTGCATCATACAAATTAATATTAGAAATAAAGTCATATAAGAGATGATTATAAATTTAGAAATGAAAGGAAAAATATTATTTTATTATTTGGATTACTTTATTAATTGAGTTTATCATTTTAATAATAATTTTTATTTTAAAGGTCCTCTCCAGGCTTCGGGGGAGAAAATGAGTTTATAACACAATATTATAAAACTAAGGTCTACGATCATTATTCTGCAAATCGCATATAATCATAGCCGTCTATATTCTGTGTGCAACAATTGTTCGAATCTCTAACATGCCGGTTAAAAAGAAGATGTACACTATTTGTTTTGATTTCAAATTTGAATTTAATAAACAAACAATGCGTTTCGACCTTCGTTTAAAATATTAATTGTTTCCTGAAGTACATATAATAAGTTTATCCAATTATATACATTTACAAGAATATTAAATGCATGTATTTATACCTAATGCTTAGTTGACAATCAAAACAAATGGTGTACATTCTTTTTCTTCAGACTGAAAATTAGTAAGTCGGAAGTAGAATAGGTATTGTAGAGTTTTATTATAAAAATCTTTAAAATCAAATATAATTGAAAATATGGTATCAAATTGTATGCAGTTTGCAGAAAAAGGATAATAAACAGTAGCCTCGTTAAGATTGAAGTAATAAAAAAAATTGCTTCGAGGGGACTTTTATTTTTAATTTAAGAAAATAAAACGAGAAATAACACTGAAAGATGTAACTGTCGGATTAATAGGGCGTCACACTAACAGGACGTTGGACCAATTGGGCGTCTATTAATGAGACATCCCCTCCGTGACTTTTCTAAACTGCGAGCCAAAATAATTCTGTTCTAAATTAGACATTTAGATTATAGGTACCTACCATGTTATATTAAAAAACAGATGATTAATCATGTATAACAGTATAAGTGGTGAAATTCTTTTATCTTATATTTTTTCATACTGTAAATTGCAAGCCTAGTTTGTATATATATACCTACCAATACTATGGGTGTAGGTCGGGTGTAGGTCATAAGCCCCCCCGGTCATAAGCCCCCCCGGTCATAAGCCCCCCCGGTCAAGATCCCCCCCGGTCAAGAGCCCCCCCGGTCATGAGCCCCCCTAGGTCATAAGCCCCCCCGGTCAAGAAGCCCCCCCGGTCATGAGCCCCCCGTTTTTAAATCCTTATTTACCTATATTATTTAATCCTTATTGACACTTTTGTAGTTCATTACTGATTAGACATAAAATATATGTATATCGGGGGGAGGGGGCGTGCCGCCCCCCGAACCCCCCTGCCAGGTCATTAAACAATCATGAAGTGTGCAGTACAACAATCTAGCGAATACAACAAACTACATTAGTAACTCTCAGTTATTTCTATCTAAGTAGTTCTTCATTTGTTTAACTAGGTATATAAGGATTAAAAAAAACATGGAGGGGGGCTCGTGACCGGGGGGGCTTATGACCTAGGGGGGCTCATGACCGGGGGGGCTCGTGACCGGGGGGGCTCATGACCGGGGGGGCTCTTGACCGGGGGGGCTCTTGACCGTACCCCGTGTAGGTCATAAGCTCCCCCGGACTTGGCAATCCTTGCAAAATATCATAGGATGATACCTACTACCTAGCCTAGCTGGTTAGGTTAGGTTAATGATATGATTAGGTTAGAATATGAAATTTATACATATAACCAAAACTACGATTTAGAATAAACTACATTTATAAATGAAACCTAAACTACGTTTTAGTTGACTCTTCATTACATGGATTTTTGTACTTCAAGAAGTCGTGTTTCGTGGATCGGATCGAACTTTTGTATTTCAAAGGTGTCGTATTTCGCAACTGGACCAATATCACTTTATAGGTGGATATCAATCATATCATATATTCATGAAACATCAACCAATAACTTTCATGTCATTTAGGTAGTACCAGGTTTATTTTACGAATTATTACAGCTTGGCATGTAAAGAATCACATTTCCTTTACTTTCACCAGAGGTAAACTGGTAAGTTGTACCTAATTGGAGGAGTGGAAATTGTTCCGCTCCAGGTAGGTATCTAGCTAGGTTAACTGCCAACTAGGTAACAGCAAAGATATTAGAGTAGTGTATCTTATTTTAGTATATCAATCTTAGGTAACAACGTCAACAGATATCAATAGCTACCTACCCAATATTTACCTAGATTAGATATATAGCTCTAAAAGAATGTGAAAAGCATTGAAAATAGTGCAACCTATTTTTCTGCCTATATAGTATAAATATACACATATGAGCAATATAAATGAGCTAGGTAAGGACGTACTAAACTTCGAATTTACCTATTATGCCTTTTCTTCGTTAGGAATAGGAAGCTACAAATAAAATTATTTATCAAACGAACTGGTTATCATTTTAAGGTGATGATTATTAAAACAGTTACAATTGCCTTTTTTTTCATAGTATTAGTTGACTATATCATAGCCGACTTTATATAAAGTCGGCTATGACTATATACTATATAGTCAATAAATATAAGTTATCATATTTTAAAAAAATACATAGAAATACATAAGAAATTTAGGAACTGTTATATTTTATCTTTTGGACGTTATTGTCGCGGCATTACATATCCGTGATTTTTATTTTAATGTTCATTCTTACTACATTCTTTCATATTATTTCATTTAATGGTTTTGTAGCTCTAGTTTCTGCCGCATTTTTGAGACCGCAACTCGGTTGTGAATTTTTATTTAATTTGCCATATGCTCTGCTGAGTCTGCTTAAGCCCCGTCCACACGGTCAGTTTTTTTCAGAAAGTGACAAACTTAATGACAAACTAAATAACGATAATTTACTAGCGTCAGCAAACCGTCAAACTTTTCATCAGTTTTGTGATTCCAACATGTTGGATATCGTCATCAAAAAGTTTGTCAAACTATTTGCTGACGATAAAGTTTGAAATACACACTGACTTTCCGGTAATTATATTTTTTTATTTGCGCGTCATTTTAGTTTATTACAGCTAGGTACACCCATGAATTCATAGGTACACCTACGAAAACCTCCCTTTTCGTAGGCTGACGACAGACTCTTTAATACTTGGTTGTATTAGATCTAAGTTATAGGTAGGCTACGTTGTGAATTGTTTTCTATGATCTATTTTTGACTATCCTTTTCAAGACGATATTTTGTCATTAAAAACAAATTATTTTTTCTGGTTTCCTACTGTTCTAAATTTAAAAAATATACATATCAAGTTATATAATTTTTATTTTCACGATATATAACATTAATTTTGACGAAACTGACGCCAGTGAACCTCAAACTTTTGGCGAGAAAAATTGACCGTGTAGACACTCCTTGAAAACTGACGATAAATTTGTCATTAATTTTGTCACTTCTCTAAAAAAACTGACCGTGTGGACGGGGCTTTGATCATAAAGTGTCCGGCATCCGAAGCGAGCAGATGCACATTCAAAAGCTCTCTAATCTTACAGTTCAAAATGATTGCACAAAGAAGTAAGTCTATACAAGATATAAAACCTATTTGGCTATTTCATATTATTAAATCGATCTAATTGTAATTGCTTTATATACTTGTCGCGTTGATGCTCATCAGCACGATTTCCTTATTCTATCATTGATGTTTTTTCTAAAGGTTTATATTAGGTTTTTTCTTTCGTGGGAATTCCCACTGTTACTCCTGGGTATTTCTCTCCCGGCCTTTCATTGCCAAAGAGTTAGTTGTTGAGAGAGGTCGTGCACTTTCGCTCACTCTCCGCCTTCCTTTGTTCTGCACTCCAGAAACTCTTACTAAGATCGCATGAAGTCACTAATTTTACGAGGATTGAAATGGATAGTAAGAACAGCCTGTTTGTTTCTCTGCCCTTGATTATGCGGAATTAGTCCGCTACAGTGACTTCTGGAATCTTCAAGCTAAGAGTTGGCTGTGAGTTTTCCCGCCATTCGATGCCGGCCCCCACTCTGGGCCCTCTGACGTAACAGTGACGTCACGAGTGTGTATGTATGTACGCCTTTTGTACAAGCTAAGCCATATTCACCCCAATGCACACTGACCAACTGCGTAGCACTCTGAACTATCAGGGAAAATAGTGCTATTTCGTGAACTTATTTATTAAATTAATGATAGCAGCAATTACAGAATAATAGATTACTAAAAGTATATGTATTATTGATATTTTATTAATGTTTATGTATATTTAGCTATTGTTTTAGATAAATAGCAGTTTCTATTTATTTATTTTCTCACTAATTAGTAATATTATTTGTATGATCGTCCAGTTATCAAGAACCTAGACTAATATTTAACAAAATTATACTATATTTAACCAACTTAAATCAGTATTTGGTGGTTATTTCTTTATAAGAGAATAATTAATTTGTCTACCTTTTTAGACTTTGTATATATAAAAGATTATGATATTTTGTAATAATTATAGGCATTATTTACGATGATATTCTCGCTCTATTGATATATATTTTCGTCTTTGTTCTATTTCTTCGATATTCTCTTCCTCTTTTCTTTCGCATTTAGCCATATTTGAAATACATTCCAGCTATTTAATAGTAATTTATGGTTTTATGAACTAAACTTTAATTGCATTGTTTATTGAAAATGGCGTTCACTTCACGCACAGTGCGTCCTAGACTTGACCAATTACTCGAAATTTACTCTGAAAAAGAACAAGTGCTCGATGATTTGTTATCGTTTCAGTTTGAATCAATAGAAAATGATTCCGATAAAATTAGGGAGTATATTGTGACATTAAAATCTGCAGGTAAAACTTTCTTGAACACAGCTCATGATGCTATATGTTCTTTGATAAAATCAGGTTCAATTAGTGAAGCGAATAATTTGCGTGATATTAAAAAGCAACGAAGTAATGATATCAAGGAGTTAATTTCTATTGCAAATCACTATCTTGAAACTCTGGGCTACAGTGATGATATTTCTACATTTGACTCCGCCTCTCAATGCTCTAGTAACAGTTTTCGTCAATATAATCCAAATACATATTTGGATCATTCCTCTATGATTGAACCACAATTAGACAAAACTCTTTCTATACAAACTGTAACTTCTAACGTAGAACTGACTTCGAATGTTGTACCTGCTACGCCAACGTCGACTGTAAAATCGGCTTCGAGTATTTCGCCTTTATTCAATCCAGAGACACAGTCTTCAAGAACACTAGTTTACACAACCTCGTGTGAAACTGTTGGAGTTAAACCTAAAACATCCCTAATTATGACAACAATGAATTCTCAGCCAAAGTTAGCAGACCCTAGAAAGGAATCGCTAAGTTCGTGTGTCAATCTCATCGATTCATCTTTGCCGGTCACCATCAATCCTTCTTTGGATGGAACTAGACCAACGAATCATTCGACAGCGAACAGTGTAACCTTACATCCTGTGGTCAACCTATCGGCCTCCAGTTCAGAATTTCAACCATTGTCTGTAATGAATGGCCCTACCATTAGCAGTTCTCAACCAACGAATAATCTTCATTTCGCTTCCAACTTAGGATCTCAAGGCTCTCGTCCTATTCCTAACGATTCATCATTGCCGGTCACGAATAGTTCTACTTTACGTAGTCATCGACCAACGAATCACGGAGCAGCGAATGACGTACATCATTATCCAGTACCTACTTTTCAGAACGACACAGCAAGTCTTCATATAGTGAAGCAACAACTATTCCAACGATCCGGAAATCCCTTCAGCGGGGAACCTGAAAATTATAATTCATGGATGAATGCTTTGAGAAACAGGATGGAAGGATTAAATCTATCAAATTGGGATCAATTACTGGTTCTTGAGGCCAACACTACAAAAGAGCCATTGAGGACTGTTCAAAAACACATGTCAATTGGAGGGACCGACACTCGCAGAACTTTGGATAACGCTCTACGAGAGCTACGTTCTGAGTATGGTTCCAGCGTTAAAATAGCAAACGCCCTTAATTCTAAAGTAGATTCCCTCCCCCAAATTAAAAGCGCTCACCAGACTGAGCGAATGAAGGATCTTCTCTACCTATGCCAATATATACAGGCAAATATGACTGATACTGAAGAGTTAGGTATCTACAATTTTGCCTATGGATCAAGAAAACTGTGGTTAAAATTGCCTGATTCTATGCAAAACTCTTGGAGGTCAATTTCTGATGACTATCGCGTCAACAATCAAGACCGAAATCCTCCTTTCTCTCGTTTCGTAGAATTTCTTGCAAAGAAAACTCGTGAGTATTCAGACCCTCTTCTCCAACGCACTCCGATTAGCACAGACTTCAAGAAACGAGATTTGCCAATTTCTCTGAAAACTGAGCAAACAACAGAAGAAACTCCTGTTGATGTTCTCCACACTACAAGGAAATTTGAGAGTAATCGACCATCTTCTCAAAATCACGGTGAAACTGATTCTCTCAAGTTTTGTCTCTTGCATGGAGAGTGTTACCACAGCTCCTCAGACTGCCGGAAGGTGATAAAGCTTCCTCACAAAGAATAGGTATCTCTCATCAAAAAGAATAATTTATGTTTCCGTTGTCTCGGCAGACATATGAAAACACAATGTACATCAGATATCAGATGCAGCCACTGCAAGCGTGATCACAACTCTATCTTACACATTGATGAGAGACCAAATCAGAATCAACCATTCAAGCCTTATGGTGGGTCAAACCTTTGCACCAGGATATGCAACAATGAAAATTGTTCAACAAATTGCAGCAAAGTGCTACTTGTTGACGTTTCTATAATTGATAACTCAAAGAAACCACTCCGCTGCTACGCGATCATCGATGAGCAAAGTAGCTCAACATTTGCAGATCCCAAAGTAGCTGAGTATTTCGGTATAGCCGGTCCCGTTTCTGAATATTCGTTGACCACTCTAGATGGACATCAGACTCCAACTAGAGGAATTCTTCTCAATGGTCTCAAGATTAGAGGCGTTAACGAAAAACGAAGGTTCGCACTGCCACGTACTTATGAGAATCGGTACATTCCAAATTGTAAAACCGAAATAGCTACACCCAAGATGGTTCGTGCTCATCCTGAATTGCGACACTTAGCAAAACATTATAGCGAGTTCGACGACCAAGCTGACGTTCTGCTGTTGATAGGACGAGATGCTGGCTCCTGCATGTTCACCCGCTGTTTCGGAAAAGCCGCTCCCTTTGCTCACCGAACAGCTCTCGGTTGGGCGTTGGTTGGCAATTGTTGCATACAAAATTCTGCCAACGATAAGAATCATTGTGCTCTTAAAACAAAGGCTATTGAACATTTCTCACAAGCTCCATGTTTCGGGTTCAAAGAAAAATGCCATCTTCCTGAAATTGATATCTTCAAAGAACATGACGACGATGAGTCCCTTGGACCTTCCAAGCTTGACATCAAGTTTCTTTCAAAGGTTGAAGCAGCAATCTTCAAAGACGAGGAGGGAAACGTAGTTCTTCCACTTCCTTTCAAACAAGATAATCCGAAGCTACCCGATAACCGGATTGAGGTTTTATGCCGAAGCAAAAGTACACTAAGTAGATTAGCCAAAGATGAACAGAAGGTTAAAAAGTGTACTGAGGTAATGGGAAAATGCATCGAGAAGAACCATGTGGCAGTTGTGCCTCCAAATGAACAAAAACCAAAGATCCCAGGAAACGCTTGGTGGATACCGGTATTTCCAGTAACGCATCCCAAAAAACAGAAAGTGCGCATCGTATTTGACAGTTCCGCCAAATATCACAACACCAGTTTAAATGACCAGTTGATATCAGGACCTGATATAAACAATAGACTGAGATCAGTTTTGTTGGGGTTTCGTAATGGCAGCATAGGTTTTTCAGCAGACATCGAGTGCATGTTTCACAATTTCCTTTTGAGACCAGCCGATAAGGATTACATGCGCTTCTACTGGTACAAAGACAACAATCCATCAAGAGAACTCGTGCAATACCGTGCCAATGTTCACATTTTCGGCAATAACTCCAGCCCTGCTATAGCCGGTTTAGGACTCCGTTATGCTGCCAATTCTCCTCCAACAACAGAAGACGTCTGCAAATTCGTGAGCGAACAATTTTATGTTGATGACGGCCTCTCTAGTGCAGAAACTGTTGTTGGAGCCGTGAAGATCGTCGATGACACCATCAACGTCCTCAAACGTTGCAACATTAGATTACACAAAATTTGTTCATCATCAAAAGAAGTAACTGAATCTTTCCCCGAATCTGAGAGAGAAACAGGTGCTACTGTGGAATTAAAGGATAACATCCAGTCCGCATTAGGTCTTACATGGAACACTGATTTAGATCAATTGATTATTCGCAGTGATGTCCCTGATCGACCGTTCACTCCTAGAGGACTTCTTTCAACTTCACATTCAGTGTTCGACCCACTCGGAATCTGCTCACCAGTCTTGCTGGAGGGAAAACATATTCAGAGACGATTAATGACCTCTGAATCTGGCTCTATCTCATGGGACGATGATTTTCCCTTAGAGTTTAAAGGTGATTGGGACGCATGGAAAGCTTCAATCGGCGACCTTTCCGGCTTGTCATTGCCTCGCACTTATCGACCAGTAAACTTTGGGCCTGTTCAATCTATAGAATTACATGGATTCTGTGACGCCTCTAACGACGGAACTGGGTTTGTCATTTACCTGAGATCAACAAACACATCTGAGGATAACCACATCTCATTCGTCATCGGTGATTCTAAGATAGTTCCCAAATCGTCTCCTACAATTCCTAGACTTGAGCTATGTGCGGCTTTAGACCTCTCTTCAGCTGTCAAAGAAGTAGCTGACAAGTTATCCATACCTGAAAATCGTGTATTTCTATATTCTGATAGCATGATCGTTCTAGGGTATTTAAAGAATGAAACAAAACGTTTTCCTCTCTACGTTACTCGTCGCATCGACTTGATATTAAAGAATTTCCCTTCATGTCAATGGTCCTTTGTACAAACATCAGAGAATCCAGCAGATATTGCATCGCGCAGACAATCTGTAGATTCACTCATCAGTTCGATTTGGTTGACTGGTCCTAAGTTTCTCTGGGATGGTGGCTACAAAGACGTATCTCACGATGACATCGATCTTCCCGAAACCTTACCAATTGCCAAAGCCTTGAAAACTGGAACTGTACACGAATCTACAATCTTGTGTCTAGTCAAAAGATGTAGCTCCTTGAAAAAGACTTTGCTGTCACTAATTCATGTCATCAACTTCACAAGGAAACTATCCGACAAAGCCAAACAGTCAAAAGGAATTTGTATCGCCCTACATGGACCTTCAACGGAAGAAGAAGCTCTTCGTGTACTGTTGAAGGTAGTCCAAGAGGAGAGTTTTCCTGTGCTTTTGAAAATGAATTCTGATTCTGACAAGAAGCTACTTGAGCTTTCACCCTTTCTGGACGATCACTCATTAATCCGAGTTGGAGGACGGCTCTCTAACTCAGACTTGGATTATGAGTATCCAATCTTGTTACCAAAAGAAAACCCGCTTACAAATTTGATTATTCGACACTTCTATGAACAAGTGAAGCATCAGGGGCGCACAATAACGTTAAGTGCGATCCGCCGAGAAGGTTTCTTCATCCACAAAGCTTCATCAGTAATTCGAAGCTACATAAATTCATGTGTAATTTGTAGGAGATTGCGACTTTCCCTGCACGTTCAAAAAATGAGTGACCTACCTAAGGATAGAGTTGAGTGCCCCTCTCCATTTACCAACACTGGGATGGATGTGTTTGGCCCGTACGATGTAACTGATGGCGTGACGACAAGGCGTACAAACTCGACTAAAAAATGCTGGGCTGTAATATTCACCTGTTTGGTATCTCGAGCCACACACATAGAGCCACTTCTTCATCTCGACATAAGTAGCATGAAGAATGCACTCCGCAGATTCTTCTGCATTCGTGGCTCCTGTAAACTCCTACGTAGCGACCAAGGTACCAATTTCGTTGGAACCCGTAACTTGGATAATTCACTATCAAAAGCAGTTGAAGAAGAAACCAAACAACGCAACTGTACTTGGGAACTTAATCCTCCAAAGGCCAGCCATTTTGGAGGAGTGTGGGAACGACAAATTAAAACCGTCAAAGCTATTCTCAACACCTGTCTCTTCTCTCTTGGCCAACGTAGTCTCTCTAGGGATGACTTTCATACATTCCTTCAGGAATGCGCGTGTATTCTTAACAATACTCCACTTTGGGAAATTTCATCAGATCCCAATGACCCCCGTCCCCTAACTCCAGCGATGCTCCTAACTTTGCGAAGCGATGCTCCCGTAGAATCTATTACATATGACACTAAGGACTCCCTTGCTTATGGCAGCAAACGCTGGAAACGAGTTCAATACCTTAGTGACCAATTTTGGTATCTGTGGCGAACTAATTATCTTCAAACCTTACAACCCAGACGAAAATGGTTGAGTGCAGCAAGATCATTTCAACCAGGTGACGTCGTTCTGATGAAAGACATCACCATGAAGAGATATCAATGGCCTATTGGTAGGATTGTCTCTGTGAAGAAAAGTTCAGATGGTCTTGTACGTACAGTTCATCTAGTAACTTCACCTCGTGGAACAAGTGGAGTACGACATTTCTGTAGGCCCGTTACTGAGCTCTCTCTTCTGGTAGCTTCAAGTCATTTGGTAGAGAATAGAGCATAGAGAGGGGAGTGTCGCGTTGATGCTCATCAGCACGATTTCCTTATTCTATCATTAAATATATGATGTTTTTTCTAAAGGTTTATATTAGGTTTTTTCTTTCGTGGGAATTCCCACTGTTACTCCTGGGTATTTCTCTCCCGGCCTTTCATTGCCAAAGAGTTAGTTGTTGAGAGAGGTTGTGCACTTTCGCTCACTCTCCGCCTTCCTTTGTTCTGCACTCCAGAAACTCTTACTAAGATCGCATGAAGTAAGTTATCTTTATTATTTGCTATAATCACTTTGACTTATTATTATTCTTTGCATTAATTATATATTGTTTAGCTGAGTCATTTATATTCTATCGTTTGTGATTGTATCACTGATTTATTTATGTACTTTCATATATAGCATATTTCTTATACCTATTCCTTATTGTTATAGGTCACTAATTTTACGAGGATTGAAATGGATAGTAAGAACAGCCTGTTTGTTTCTCTGCCCTTGATTATGCGGAATTAGTCCGCTACAATACTTAAAATATTGTTTAGCAAGATAGTTTCATGAATTCTTTATCAAACCTGTTCACATGTAATTGTTCACTGTAAATTAAAGTCTAATTTCGAATATAATTATTTTTGTCAGGTCAATAATTATTATACCGCTGATGGCTGTAAAAGAAGTTTCTCAACCCCTTTCAACTTTTTAGTGCGATTAAAATTGCGACATATAGGTAGAATATCATGGTATAGCTAATAACTCTATATACTGTATTATATCATGATAGAATATATAGGTTTTAGAGAAAACAGCCATATTAAAGGCACGTTGCTAATTTCACAAATTACAGTTTTCTATTTTTAAATCTTGCACATGTGTGCTCATCCGTCCAGACTAATTTTAAGACTGCTATACAAGCATTATAGAATATATAGTGAGAAAATGACTGCACTTATTTTTTACTATAAAATAAGTAATTGGGTATAACTTATTTTGTAAAAAATTTGTCATATTTTCGAAGAAAATGTAATAATTATTGGTTTGCATTGAATAATGTTTAATATATTAATAAAAATGAATTATGCTATTTATATCAACCGGGGGTTTTTTGCTTGGGGGTTCTTGTCCGGGGGGTTTATTGTACGGGTTTTTTTTTGTCCGGGGGGTTTTTGACCGCGGGTTTTTTTTTTGCACGGGGGGTTATTGTCCTGGAATCCATCTTCGTATGGTAATGGGAACATCATAAAACATCGAGAATGCCATTTACAGTTTTACCATCGAAAGATATGACTTTATAAAGCTATTTTTGGATGCCAAAAAATTGTTACTATTCATTGGTCCGACGCCTCATTAGTCCGACAAACACTTCTGCTGCTTATTTCTGATTTAACATCAAATATATGTATGTATACATATATGTATTTATACAACCCCCCTGTCAGCTAGGTCAATAGATAATCATGAAGTTTTCACTACAACAAACTAGTAGATTCAACAAACTACATTAAATGATGAAATCGAATGAATGATTGCATCATACAAATTAATATTAGAAATAAGAGAGGATATAAGGAATATAAAATTTAAAAAATGAAAGAAAAAAATTATTGTATTATTTCGATTATTTATTAATTCTATTTAGTAATAATTTCTATTTTAATCAAAAAATAAAACGAGAAATAACACAGAAAATGTAACTGTCGGACTAATGAGACGTCCCAAAAAATTTAGTTTATTGCTGCTTCACAATATTTGAAACATGAATTTTCACCTCCTAGGTAGCTATGTTCATATTTTATTTATATTGGTTCTTTTTTGTATGTGTTAGATTAAAGTATACACTTAAATGATCAAAGAGGCTTTGGTAATCAATGAATGAATTAAAATAATAAAATTACACTATAGTCTAATTTAACTCTCACTAAGTATAATTGGTGAGTACCTAATTAGTTTGGTAGCTACTGTACTTTGATTTATACTATTGTGTTTATCTGAACAAACGGTAATTTTCCGGGACGTTTCCACATTTTCGGGCACATAAGAAAAAAATGTATTATTATTTAACATTAATTTCCCTTATTTTGGTGTCCATGATACTTGCAGGTACAAAATATATATCAAATTTTCAATTTTTTTTAAACATTCTTTCAATATTTACGCTAGCTATGAAAGTTGAGCTTTCAAAACTACTTTCTTTTTTCCTCATAGAAAATTATATGTTTTAGGGAGTTACAATTATTGGCATTTATAATAAATCCTAGTCGTGATCTTGATATAAAAATTGGGGTCTGCGTCTGCCTGTATCTATAGAAATATCGAAAAAACTTTTTAAACTATATATAAATATACAACATAATTACGTACTTATACAGTACAAAAAATCATTATACTTATCTATGAACAAAGATATTGTAATACAATAAGATATATATACACTACTCTCGCAAATTTCTGTTTCAAAAGTGTTTGTGATGCCATCTAGATTCTAAAGCGCGAAAATGGAATTGAAATGTAGTAAGGACAACCGAGATATTAATATTATAAAACTGTTTATTTATTTCCAATATAAAAAAGGTACGTAGTCCCATTTTTCAAAGTGTGGTCAGAGAAAATGTAAGTAAAATATCTAAATGTAAGTAAAATATCTAAATAATAAAAGTTTCATCTGTGGATATACTTCTATTATTGATACAATTATATGCAGAAAAATTGAACCATAGCGATTAAAAATGAACTAGTTATAAACAACAACACAAAGCATATCATTCACGTAGCAATTGATGCAATTTTTAATATTTTATGGTCACACGTGGTCACGTCAAACTAGATTCGATAAGCTGATTACCATACCCTGTATGTGTTGATTGCAAATTTGTAAATTATAATACCTCTGAATATAATAAATGATTGTCTAGATATTTGGTAGACAGATAAAAAATATGTTAACTGTAGTGATCTGTAATCAATAGCTTATTTCTGCTATCGCTAGCTTAATTAATTAAATAAATAAAATAATTACATTTCAATTACTAGCTTAAGTAAATATGAGTGTTAAATCAATTCATGTATTTTAAATATATAAATTTAAGTTTTCGTTGTTAAATTTAGTTTTTCTATATGTCTTTAACAATATCAATTTTACGATTTTCCTATGTGTCTATAGTAAGTAATATTAAGCAACCTATTAAATAGAGTGTAATGGTCAGGAAGCGTTTTTATATTTTCGTTTCTTATTCACAAACATTCGAAGTTAACTCAGAGAATTAGTAAGCTGAAAGCAACCTAATAATCATGAATGCATTAGTAAATTCTCAATACTGTATTTCACAAACATCGATCAAACTTGTTTTCAAAATAAGTGGAAACTCATTAAAGCTTATTAAAAAGAAAATTAACCCTTGTACCTCATAAATTCTTAAATATTAAGCAAAACTAGAGAACTCCTGTACCATTTCATATTTGTCCTGTGAGTCACCGTTTGTTTGGTCACTATGTAAAAGACCTACTTCTAGAGTTCGAATCTCATTTCTTTCAACACACTACTTCGTGCAACATCAAGCCAGTATATTGGTAAGTTACAGTGACTTGTAATACCTTACTTAGGTGTTTGATATTTTATATGTGTTCTCAGGTATTTTCTATTACAAAGTGTAAGATAACTAATACTCATGTTTGAAATGTTATTGTTTGCATACTTTAAATTTATTAATAATATTATAATAATGTTTCTTTCTTGATTGATGTCATGTCCACTGATATGTAAAATTCATATTTATATTTACTGTAGAGGAGAACCGGGAGCGTTTGGACAGATTTTGTTATAAACTGAATAATTCGTAAACTAATTCGAATTTTACTATTTAAAGATTTCTATATGTAGATAAATCATGTTACTTCAATTTGTATTGTGACTGTTTTACAGTTTAAACCTTCATTCGAAAGTTATAAGACAAAATGATAAGAGAGATTAAAGTGTCCGAATGCTCTTTCCTAGAGGGAGACTTCGGAATACCTGTGAGGATAAAAATGAGCATAAAAAAATGGTTAAAACATTGGGAATTTAGGTAATTAAACGATAGGATTGAATTCGGATCTACTAATTTAATTGAAATAAACCATAATGACTTGTTAT
This sequence comes from Caprella mutica, assembly GCA_947561585.1. Taxonomy (NCBI): domain Eukaryota; kingdom Metazoa; phylum Arthropoda; class Malacostraca; order Amphipoda; family Caprellidae; genus Caprella; species Caprella mutica. Next base: position 28,963 of record CANNZV010003597.1, read on the forward strand.
TCACAGTAATGATTCATCGTATTTGAAATTTTATCATAATAATATTATTGTAATGATTGAATATTTTCTCCAACAAAATATAGATAGCCCATTAGTAATCACTGTGAATTTGTCCTTATATTTAATAGCTATATATAAAAAAAATTGTATAACTATTTCCTTTTACTTTGGGTAGGGGAGAACCGGGAGCATTCGGTCAGAGGGATAGTTCGGACAACTCGTTTAAACATGATTATAATTGTTGGATTGCAAATGAATGTGTGCGAGGTGTTACCCGCCAGCTATTTGAAAGATCCAGTGCAGAGATGCAGTGTGTCACCCCCGAGGTGTAATATACTGTTTTCTTAAATATTGATGTAATTTTTCGTGATTCAATTGGATCGTGTGTGGACTATATGAATACGAATCTGATTCCCAATCTCAAAGGTATGAATTATATCAATATTTTATGTTATGTTTGGTGTGTTAAAAAAATAATACAAATGAAAAGAAAAATGGCGATGTTTTTAATTTTGAAGTGTCATTTGGGATGGTTCGGACACTTCTGTTTATGTTGGTTCGGACGGTGTCCGAACCTTCCCTCTGTATCCGATTCAGTCCTCCATTACAATTTATTGAAGTAATTCTTATTAAAAAGGACATTCTGAACTATTTTAATTGGCATAGCACTCGTTTATAAGATTAGTTGCAACTTTTAATATTAGTGTCTTTATTTGACAGTTCGGCGATCGTATTCATGCTTTTTCATTATAAAAAGAAAACTGATAGAGTCCGTAATAAAGAAGGTATTCACAAAACATTAGATGAATTCCAAAAAGGTTTATCTGTCATAAAAGCTGCTGAAATTGGATGTGTAACAAGATCTACACTTAGGGGAGGATGGTCATCAATGGGACACTGGGAACAATAGGACATGCTGAATAACTTTTTTTATTTGAGGGTAATTTGTAACAAAATCTTAGTGGTAAATTAGACATACTTCAGTGCATTCACTCGCATTGCATTCAGCGGTTGGGGTGCAGTCAGCCCTGTGTAAAAGCGAAAACGTGTTTTATAGGTGAGAAAACTAAATTTTTCGTACTTTGTTTCAATTGTTATAAATCTGTTAATTTAACATATTATGCTTACGTCATTTTTACATAATATTAAGTAGTATGTAAAATATGATCATATGAAAGAATTGCCTTTATACTTTTGTAGTTGAGCTGCTATACCCATATGTTTTCAAAATGGCGTCATGGTTATCATTGGGACAAAAAATTTGGTTAACAATGGGACAGTGCCCTATTGTCGTCCAAACTGTCTAGTTACTCTATATGAATCAATAAATATCTATTTTTGATACAATAACGTGAACTGTAGCTTCAGGGCTTCTTGTAAAAACAGAGCTTCCAGCTGAAGCGGGACTTTCGACCATGTTCAAGGGCTTTTGCAATCTGAGGTCACCACAAAGCACTGCATAGAAAACAAATTTCATTAATAAAAGAAAAAGTCGCAGCATGATTGCAACGGATACACCATGCAGAGAAAGAAGAGCTTTTTGCTGGTGCCACTAAGGATAAGGCCTTCGAAATCACTTCATAAAGTATCCGCCGTAGATGGCATGTGAACTATTGTTCTTGGTCTGGTATAGAACTCTAAACTCTTAATTTAACTGATCCATTTTCGGGCACATAAGAAAAAAATGTATTATTATTTAACATTAATTTCCCTTATTTTGGTGTCCATGATACTTGCAGGTACAAAATATATATCAAATTTTCAATTTTTTTTAAACATTCTTTCAATATTTACGCTAGCTATGAAAGTTGAGCTTTCAAAACTACTTTCTTTTTTCCTCATAGAAAATTATATGTTTTAGGGAGTTACAATTATTGGCATTTATAATAAATCCTAGTCGTGATCTTGATATAAAAATTGGGGTCTGCGTCTGCCTGTATCTATAGAAATATCGAAAAAACTTTTTAAACTATATATAAATATACAACATAATTACGTACTTATACAGTACAAAAAATCATTATACTTATCTATGAACAAAGATATTGTAATACAATAAGATATATATACACTACTCTCGCAAATTTCTGTTTCAAAAGTGTTTGTGATGCCATCTAGATTCTAAAGCGCGAAAATGGAATTGAAATGTAGTAAGGACAACCGAGATATTAATATTATAAAACTGTTTATTTATTTCCAATATAAAAAAGGTACGTAGTCCCATTTTTCAAAGTGTGGTCAGAGAAAATGTAAGTAAAATATCTAAATGTAAGTAAAATATCTAAATAATAAAAGTTTCATCTGTGGATATACTTCTATTATTGATACAATTATTATTATAAAGTATCCGCCGTAGATGGCATGTGAACTATTGTTCTTGGTCTGGTATAGAACTCTAAACTCTTAATTTAACTGATCCATTCGTCTGAAGAACTTAAATCTCTACCGAAAACGTTGGAAATGAAGGTTTATGAGCTTGTAGAATTTGATTCGATTTCTAAAACGTATTCTGTTGGCCAAAAGAATGAAAAAGATAAATACGAAATATTGATGTTAGGCGAAGATTCGAGTGCAAGGAGCTTAATTTTACAAATGTTCCTGACATGGCTTCGGTGAGGCTAGAGGACATTAAACTGATATTATATGAACCAACTGAGTGTGGGACAACATGAAGAGATAATTCTAACTTGAAATTTGACCATAACCTCAACAATATACAAGTTTGATAAACTGTCCCATGCGTTCACCAGGGTATGTCCCATTGTTCACCTGTGCTGTTATACAATGGGACATTTTTTTTTAAATTTTTCTAGTCAACAGAATATGTGATAGCATTCGAGTTAGTTTCATTTTATAAAGGATTAGGAATATCTATATTACACATGGATTTTTTAGTTTTCATACTTTGCCCAAGGTAAATGAAATATCAATCTTTCTGTGTTTTTTGTCCCATTGATGACCATCCTCCCCTACGGACTATACTTTAAACATTCGATAAAATATTTAAGATGTAATTTACTAACTTTGGTGAATTCCAAGTAAAAGAAAATAGTTATACCCAAAGTAAAAGGATTTAGTTATACCATTTGTTTTTGATATTTAGCTATTAAATATAAGGATAATATCACAGTGATTACTATAAATGGGCTATCTATATTTTGTTGGAGAAAATATTCAATCATTACAATAATATTATTATGATTAAATTTCAAATACGATGAATTATTACTGTGAATAACTAGTCATTATGGTTTATTTTAATTAAATTAGTAGATCCGAATTTCTAATGTTTTAACCATTTTTAAGGTGTCCGAATCAGCCTCCCAGCTTGTCCGAAGTCTCCCTCTAGGAAGGAGCATTCGGACACTTGAACCTCTCTTACATTTTGTCTTATAACTTTCGAATGAAGGTTTAAACTTTTAAAACAGTCTTAATAAAATTGAACACAGACAGATAAACCATTTTGGAATTCATCAAATGTTTTTTGAATACCTTCTTTATTACGGCCTCTATCAGTTTTCCTTTTATAATGAAAAGGCATATGCATACGCGATCGTCAAACTGCAAAATAGAGACACTAATATTAAAAGTTGCAACTAATCTTATAAACGAATGCTTTGTCAATTAAAATAATTAACTTCAAATTCAGAATGTCCTTTTTAATAAGAATTACTTCAATAAATTGTAATGTTGAACTGAATCGGATACAGAGGGAAGGTTCGGACACCGTCCGAACCAACCTAAACAGAAGTGTCCGATTCATCCCAAATGACATTTCAAAATTAAAAACATCCCCATTTTTCTAATTTCATTTGTATTAATTTTTCAACACACCAAACATAACATAAAATATTGATATAATTCATACTTTTGAGATTGAGAATCAGTTTCGGTTTCATATAGTCCACACACGATCTAATTGAATCACGAAAATTTACATCAATACTGCATCTCTGCACTGGATCTTTCAAATAGCTGACGGGTAACACCTCGCACACATTCAGTTGCAATAAGTGATACTTCCAACAATTATAAACATGTTTAAACGAGTTGTCCGAACCAGATCCCTGTGTCCGAATGCTCCCGGTTCTCCCCTATTGTTTTACAGTCTTCAACTCTCCCACTCACTCAGTACTCTACACTTACTCTCACTCACTCACTCAAACATCCTACTCCTACTCTTACAAACACAAAATTATTATAACTTTTGTGAACTTTTTATTCTCGTGAATATGATTAATCTAGCTGCTCAATTTTATTCTACCTACCCTTTTAAATATCAATTGAAACTAATCTATTTTAGCGGTACCTAACTGAAACAGCATCGCTAAAAAACAATATGATTCAAGGAGGTCGTTTTAGCGATCTGCAGTCTTTTAGAACGAACAATTTTTGCCATTTGTCAAAAAATAGTTCGCTGTAAGAGCGTTACCTGTAGGGGAGGATGGTCATCAATGGGACAAAAAACACAGAAAGATTGATATTTCATTTACTATGGGCAAAGTACGAAAAATAAAAAAATCCATGTGTAATATAGATATTCCTTTATAAAATGAGACTAACTCGAATGCTATCACATATTCTGTTGATTAGAAATAAATTAAATAAAAAACAAAAAAAATTGTCCCATTGTATAACAGCACTGGTGAACAATGGGACATACCCTGGTGAACGATGGGACAGTTTATCAAACTTGTTTATTGTTGAGGTTATGGTCAAATTTCAAGTTCGAATTATCTCTTTATGTTGTCCCACACTTAGTTTTGTTCATATAATATCAGTTTAATGTCCTCTAGCTTCATCGAAGCCATGTCAGGAACATTTGGAAAATTAAGCTCATTGCACTTGAATCTTCGCCTAACATCAATATTTCGTATATATCTTTTTCATGCTTTTGGCCAACAGAATACGTTTTAGAAGTCGCATCAAATTCTACAATTGAATAAATCTTCATTTCCAACGTTTTCGGTAGCGATTTAAATTCTTCAGACGAATGGATCAGTTAGATTAAGGGTTCTATACCAGACCAAGAACAAGAGTTCACAGGGCATCTACGGCGGATACTATATGAAGTGATTTCAAAGGCCCTATCCTAAGTGGCACCAGCAAAAAGCTCTTCTTTCTCTGGTGTATCCGTTGCAATCATGCTGCGTCTTTTTCTTTTATTAGTGAAATTTGTTTTCTATGCAGTGCTTTGTGATGACCTCAGATTGCTAAAGCCCTTAAACATGGTCGAAAGTACAGCTTCAGCTGGAAGCCCTGTTTCTAAAAGAAGCCCTGAAGCTACAGTTCACGTTATTGTATCAAAACTAGATATTTATTGATTCATATGGAATAACAAGACGGTTTGGTTGACAATAAGACACTGTCCCATTGTTAACCAAATTTTGTGTCCCAATGATCACCATGACGCCATTTTGAAAACATATGGGTATAGCGGCTCAACTACAAAAGTATAAAGGTAATCCTTTCATAAGATCATATTTTACATATTACTTAATATTATAGAAAAATGGCGTAAGCTTATATGTTAAATAACAAGATTTATAACAATTGAAACAAAGTATGAAAAATTTAGTTTTCCCACCTCTTAAACACGTTTTCGTTTTTACACAGAGCTGACTGCACCCCAACCGCTGAATGCAATGCGAGTGAATGCACTAAAGTATGCCTAATTTACCACTAAGATTTCGTTAAAAATTAACCTCAAATTAAAAAGTTATTCAGCATGTCCCATTGTTCCCATTGTCCCATTGATGACCATCCTCCCCTACCTACCTTAATAGAAACACTAATATTCATAGGTAGTGACAATTGCAAGAGTGATTTGTGACAGTGATTTAAGCAAGGAAACAAATCTAAAGAGAAAATGAGAGTTTTAGCGGGTTAAATAGTTTATTAAATCTATATCTATTTTTATTATGACAATTAATAAACAGTTTTCACAATTTTATGTTCTCCAAGAAAAACTGGAATCTATATGTAAGTATAGGACCTGAGTCAGATGCTTTCGATTAGGCGATAACTCATTCTATTAATTTCTGTAAAAGACAACAATACTAATGCCTTACTGGATCATAAAAAAAACTCGAAGCAATTGGTGGCAAACTAATATCAATAAGAATTAATTATTATTAAAAGCCCGTTTACACGCTACGATAAATTGAAGCGATTTATCGTAATGAAGAGGTTGTTGCAATTTATCAGTACGTGTAAACAGGTGATCGTAGCGATTTATTGGAGTTGGAATTGGATTGTGTGATTGGTGCTAGCAGGCTCAAATTTATACGAATCGTAACGATAAGTTTGAACGTGTAAACAGGGTTCCAATAAATAGTTTCAATCTAACTCAATATATAATGCTAAACACATTCCAAATGCAGACCATCATAATGTTTCGTCCATGACGGATAGTGAAAAATAAAGATATTGGAGTAAAATCGTTGCGTGTAAACACTGTCTCAATCATCTGATAAATTGTTGCGATCTCGGTGCTCAAGAAATCGCTCCTATTTATCGTAGCGTGTAAACGGGCATTAAAGGTCCTCTCCAGGCTCCGGGGAAAAAAATGAGTTTATTACATAATATTATAGAACTAAGGTCTACGATCATTATTCCGCAAACCGCATACAATTCGGTTCAGTATATATTTTATTATTTGCTTTTAAAGTGTTTTAATACTATGTGAGCAACAATCGAGCGAATCTCCAACCCGACGCTGAGAAAGAAGATTGTACACTCTTTGTTTTGATTTCAAATTTAGATTTTTAAACAAACAATGCGTTTTTGGCCTTCTTTCAAGATATTAATTGTTTCTAAAAGTATATAAACGCTTCTATAATAAGTTTATCCAAATTTAAACCTTCAAACGAATGATAAATAGATTTATTAAACCAAATACCTAGTTGACAATCAAAACAAATGGTGTACATTCTTCTTCTTCAGACTGAAAATTAGAAAGTCGGAAGTAAAGTAGGTTTTGTAGATCGAGTTTGGATTATAAAAATCTTTAAAAGCATATATAATTAAAAATATGCTATCAAATTTTATGGGGCTTGCAGTAAAATGATAAGAAACATTAACCTCGTTGATTTTAGCAATAAAAAAAATTTGCTTGGAGGGGAACTTTAATTAAGGCCCGTTTATACGCTACAATAAATTGGAGCGATTTATTGCAATGAAGAGGTTGTTGCAATTTATCATTATGTGTAAACAGGTGATCGTAGCGATTTATTGGGGTTGGAATTGGATTGTGTGGTTGGTTCCAGCAGGCTCAAATTTATAAAATCGTAACGATAAATTTGAACGTGTAAACAGGGTTCCAAGAAATCGTTACAATCTACCTCAATATATAATACTAAACACATTCCAAATGCAGACTATCATAATGTTTCTTCAATGACAGCTAGTAAAAAAATAAATATATTGGAGTAAAAATAGTTGCGTGTAAACATTGTCTCGATCATCTAAAAAATTGTTAGATCTCTGTGTTCAATAAATCGCTTCTATTTATCGTAGTGTGTAAACGGGGCTTTAAATCGTTTTTTCTTATATGATTCAAAAATCTGGGGGGAAAAGTAGTGGAGGAGTTTAGCAAGAAGATGGTGAAAGGAGTTTAAAAACTCTGCGTATGTACGGCCTCTATGAAGTCCTGCTCTTTCAACTCTTAAAACATTCTATATCCTGAATCAGAAACCTAGTATGATTTCTTAGTAAGTGAGGAACGTCTTTTAATCCTTGTTGTTAAGGATGTTAGGGTTCAAATATATTTGATAAAGTAGCTATTTATTTAGATTGTAAATGTTATAAGATAATATCATTATGAATTATTGTAATTATCAACAAGATAGTTTATATTGAAAGACCTAGGGACTAGGAGTGAGACTGACCTGAGTCGAGTCGTCACTGTCGTGAGAGTAATTTGTCTAAACTCTGCAATTAATTTTTAATAATAATTTAATAACAGTGGATGTGTATCTCTTGAGACTATTTCATAAGGAATTACTTGTTATTTAACTTATTTCACCCCACAAAAGTCGCCAGTATATTCAACAGTATCTAGGTATAAGCTGAGCGGCGCACCACATTACGGCGGGTGTAGCCATGTTACATGTAGGTCCTAAGCCCCCCCCCCCCCTTCCGACCTGCCACTGCCAGTCTGCAAAAGATGCATGAAGTTGTGAAGTTTTTCTGGCCACTATTGAGGCGGGCAATGAGGCCTTGAAATTAGTCTCCTGAATTATCCGGCGACAATTTTCCAATTAATTCCTATGTTTACATGTAATTATTGGAGACCAGAGTGGAATAATAACTCATTTCAGAATGACTAGTAACTCTGTTAGGAATTTAGAATGAACAAAAATTACTCATTTTAACCCTAAAAAATGCAGAAATCAGTAAATTATTTCATAAATTTCAACTCCACAATGAAAACTGATTTAAAATAAGTCATTTATGCTTCACAATTAGGCTTGTTGTGATGATAAACATCACTAATGGGAATACATGAAGTCCAAGTAAAATAGTATGTCTTATAAACTCGCCATTTGTCTCTCCAGCTCTCTCCAAAATGATCTAATTTTCATAAATTCTCTCCAAAATAACATTGTAGCATAGGAGAAAAATAGATAAAACTCTCCATTTGCATTTGAAGGGCTCAAAATAACTGTCACAAACTCGCCATTAAAATGGCGAGTTTGGACATGTTTTATTACTTGGCATGAAGTTAGGAGTAACTCTGTTAGAATTTATGTTTTCCAGTCTGGATTGGAGAGAATTTAAGATTTTTGGCCATATAATATACCTATTATATTGGAGAGAAATTTGGAAATCTTTGTGGAGAAATTGCCCCAAAGATTAAATATCTGGAGACTGAATGTGCATGCTTTACAGACTGGCACCACTGTACATTCTATAAATGATTTCAACATAATTGTCTGCTAGACTTTATTTCATGGTAAATTCCACGTGACTTGTCTGTTATGTAGTTTGTTGTATCCGCTAATTTGTTGTACTGCACAGTGCACACTTAATTATTGTTTAATAACCTGCCAGGGGGGTTCGGGGCCAGTCTGCAGAAACTGGTAAACTGTTCGTAGAGATCTCTTATTTTGTTTGTAGCGAAATTAATGTAAATTTAGGAATTACCTAATTGAAATTTTTTTGGAGAGAATATCCCAAATATCTCCCATATTCTGCAGACTGAGTTCGGCCGTTCGGGGGGATGGCAAGCCCCATGTTTTAAAGTTGGACAAAGTCGCCAGTATATTGGTGACTTTTGAGGGGTTAAAAAAGTTGAAAAACAGGTAAATAACAGTAAATCACTCACAAAATTGTCCAAGGAGATGCACATGCATCAGACATGAAGCATAAGGATTTTTCCAAGTGTAAAATCTCCACTAGGAAGTCAAATTTCTCCTTTTAAGTACGTTAAATGTGGTGACCTGGATCCATTTTCTCACTAAACTGGCGACTTTCCTACCACACTTTGAAACATGGGACACGCCCCCGATACATCTGAGAAGTTAGAACCTCACTCTCACTGACTTCAGACAGAAAGTTTACAATAGTTACCCCATAAAATTATAATTATTACAGTTTTCTATGATAAATTTTATTTTCTATTCCAAATTAAATATCTTGATCAAAGAATTAATTTATTAAACTGTGTAGTATTAACATTGGTTTCAAGTACTGTCAGTCATAAATTTGATAGCCTACAACAATGATCATATTCACTCTATATAACATTATTCTTCTTTCAAATTAATTATCTAATAGAATCATCAGAATGTACAGTGGTGCGCCGCTCAGCTTTTAGATACGTATTAGTATATTGGCGACTAAGGTCAAGGTATTCCTTTGTAGATTCCCATTTCTTCAGCAGGTCCGTGACAGTCCGTCCTCCTATTCACTTTTCTTTTCAGGTTTTCACTTCTGCCATCACAAGAAAACACAATTCACTTTTTATTTCAAATTTTCAGCACTTATAACAAACTACACTTAGATTAATTTCTTAAGATTAAAACAGTTATCACTAAATTTTTTATCACTAGCACTAATTTCTTATCACTTGCACTAATCTCACTTTCTTTTCACTAGCACTTCACCTTTCACTCCACCCACAACCACAGCCCTCTCCCTTTGTGATCTGTCTCCACTCTGTCCACATCCTGTAGAGCACTCTCCTACTTCCTCTCACTCCAACATCTCCAAACAGGAATCCCCTAACAACCTCATCCACATCCTCCTTTCTTGGTCTCTGCAGGTCAAAACTTCAATTGCCTCATTCCTCAACTCCTCCAGCCCAATCTGGAAAAAGTGGTCTTTTCTGATGGATTAATTACTCTGTTGGAGTTTGGTAAACCTTAAAATACAGTAATAAATTATTAGGAATTGTATAATCCGCAGCATTTAGCCTCTAAAATTCATCTGTTAGCCTAAGGTATTTTCCAGTGTGGCCTCCAGCACCCCACACTCCAGCAAAAAATGCTCATCATCTCTCTCTGCTCCACACAATCTGCACTCCACACTCACCTCAGTCCTCTCCCCATCTCCTGCATCCCAGCCTCAAACTTCTTACCCTTGCTCCAAATCTCACCCTAGACTCCATACCTCCCTCATAATCCTTCTCCTTCATCTCCCTCTTAAACCTCCTGTAGACTCTCAAACTGCTCTTTCCTTCCATCTCCATCCATTTTCAGCCACTCTCCTCTTCACCGCATCCTTCGTCATGGTCTTCAGTTCCTCCTCCTCCTCAATACCTGCCCAATTCATACACTTCCTTGTCTCTTTCACCCATTCACATCCGCTCCTTTTAGCAACTCCCATCACTCTCCTCAGCATCTCATTATCTCCCTGTTGTACTCTCCTCATGTACTGTAGTCTCCCCCTGGCCACTCTGCTCTTCACTGTACTAATTCCCACATCTCCCCTCATCCCAGCCACCGCCACACCTCTGCTCGCTCCCAACATCCTCCTCATTGCAGCATTTTCTTGCCTCTGGATACTATCCATCTCTGTCACCCTCAGTCTAACCACCTCCGCACCGTACAACACCCTTAGCAGAACCACTCCCTTCCAATAACTTCTTAACCAGCACTTTATGGCAGCTCTTTTCGAACACCGAATATGTCAGGTTACTCATTAATTTAGCTCTATTAACCATGTCTTTTTGTGTGTCCCTCAAACATATTTCTCCTATTCGTAATCTTCACTCCAAGGTACCTAATTTCTTCTACCACTTCTATCCCTCCAACTTCTCCCACCTCATCTCTCACATTGTACAAGAAGCACTGGCTCTTCTCACTATTCACTTCTAGGCCATAAACTCTTGCCACTCTCCTCAGCTCCTCTATTTCCTCCTCCGCCTTCACCACACTTCTACACACCAGCAACCCATCATCTGCATAGAACAGACTTCTCACCCTCACCTTCCCCACCTGCACCCCACTTATCTTCCCTCTCAGAGCCTCTATCATTTTGAAAGTGATCAGCTTGAACAGGACAGTTGATGCAGTACACCCCTGTCGGATCCCACTCTGCACCTCCATCTCCAAATCCTCCCCTCCTCCAAACTCCACTATGGGACTATCATCGCAGTACACCCTCTTAAACAGTTCTATCACTCTTCCGTCAATCCTATACTCCTTCAGCTCCTCCAACACCGCCTCTCTTTTTCGAATCATATGCTTTCCTGAACTCAATCGCCACCAGCACCAGCTCCTCTCTCCTCCTGTATGTCTCATGCACGCAATCCTGCAATACAAATAAGTTGTCCGCTATCATGCCTCCAGCTGTAAACCCCACCTGCTCATTCCTACCAATCTGTTCTTCAATCCAGTCCCTCAGTACTACCATCAAAATTTTATAGGATATGTCCGTCATTGCAATCGGTCTGAGGTCTGCCACCGTTGGTTTTCTCTTTTTCTTTATCATTACAGTCCTTGATCTAATCCAGCTCTCCGGTATCTCCCCTGTCTCCAGCACTCTCCTAAAACTGCACTTTGTCCATACCTAATGATACTTATTACTTCAAACCAGTTACCAGTCTGCAGACTCACTGAGAATATGGGACATTTTTAACATTTTCTGTGCAAACAATCCTTAATTTCCTCCTAATTTACATATAGCTATTTTACTGAGAACAGAAGCTAAATTAGAGGATTTCTTGGAGAACAGTTGAGTTTACCAGTTAGTTTAGCAGTTCCTTCAGTCTGGCTTTGAAACATGCCATGTTTCAGAGGCTGAAAATTGTATGTCAATTTTTTAGCCAAAATTTCAAAAAAGTTCTGAGCCAAGCCAATTTGGCTCAATTTTTGAAGATTTCAAGCCAATATTAATATAGGAATTAATTCACAAATTCAAGCCAATTAGACATATCTGAGTTTAGGACCTTTTGAAATCTAAGCCAATTAATTGGCTTTAACTGACATACTCTGTAACATGGGAAACATGGTCTACAATGTTTATTTTGAAAAGAATTTAATAAAGCAATTTATGATAATTAATTTGATCTCTTTGAAGCGAAATTTGGTGATTTTTGGAGAGAGCTGAAGAAACAAATGAAGAGTTTATGAGCCATACCACTTAACTTGGCCCTGCTTTAAGCTCAAATTTAAAGTTAATGTGAGATACAATATTTTGACTTAAAGCAGGGTTTGCCTGTAGTAAATTTGTAAAAATCTACTTACTATACCTTTCCAAAATTATGATTTTTTCTTGTAATCTTAAATTTTTATTTTTTTGTCATCTGGTGAGGCCTTTGAGGTCAAAGAGGACAAATGCTATTTTTTTTTGTCCTAAAATAAAATAAATATAATTTGTGAGTGTTTTGAAGCTATGAATTTTAAGTGCTTCTTTGGTTTGAGCCAAGTAAAATAGTATGGCTCATAAACTCTCCATTTGCCTCTTCAGACTCCAGTTCTTTCCAAAATTAACCAAATTTCTCTGCAAAATGATCAAATTATCATAAATTCTCTCCAAAGTAACATTCTAGCATAGGAGAAAAACTAGATATTTCTCTCCATTTGTAATTGAAGGGCTCAAAATAACAGTCACAAACTCGCCATTAAAATGTTGAGTAACCATTTGGGCCAAACCTTGGGTTTGAGGACAAAGTTAAGTAGTTAGTGTGCCACAATTTTCCTGATGGTTACTTCCCTCCTATTTAGTCACTTTAGCTGAGTAGGAAAAACCGTTGTATAACACTTGTGTTACTATAACTTTATAATTTATTTTGTCATTTCAGAACACTATTAGCTCTTTGGGAAGCAATCTATAGCTAGTCAGTTTATTTTTTGTACTTATTTATTCTGCATAATGGTTACTATGGAAGAGGAAGCTCCTGCTGAAGGCACTGTAGTCAAAGAGAAAAAGATGCCAGAGAGAGGAATTTTCAAATCTCTTGATGTAGAGCAGGAATCTCCCCATGAATGTTTCAACAATGTATCAAATCTGATGAATAAAACCATTGAGTCTAAGCCTGTGAGTATTTTGCTAAAACAATTGCCAACTGAATCAGCTCATCTTTTCTAAATACTATAAGCTTGTCTACCCTAATATCATATCATTTCACCTATTTCTTGTGTCATTTCAGAATTTGAGGGATACTGATGTCCATAAAGATGTTCACTGCGAGTTGAGGTACTTGGTACAGCTCTTGACCCACGATGACCCATCCTACATCAGTACCAGTCTGTCACTCCTTCAGGGGCTCATGATGAAGTACCCTATTCTCTCCCAGTGTGTTTATTATCATATTGTGCGCCTCTTCACTAATAAGGTTAGTAAGCTCTTTTTATTTCTAACATTGTAAATTACTACATCATCAAAGGGGGGAGGTACAAATATGTACATACTAATTTATATTGAAGTGATTTAATGAAAGTATCCAATCCTTTATAAAAAATATTCATTTTGCTGTTCAAGTGTCTTCATTTTCTCACATCTCCACTTATTTCAGATTGGCAAATCAACCATAAGAATGGAGGCACGTCAGGCTAAGTTGCTGGGGTTTGGTGCCATCGTTAGGTCAGGGACACTTTTTGGAAATGAGCCTCTGCTGATGAAAATTGTTGAGGAGATTATAATGAACAGAATGGCAGGCGACAAAGATGACGTGGATATATTTTTCTTGGTTTCTTGTCTAGAACATGTGAGTACTACAGATACAATTTCTTATAACCTCGTTTTTATGATTGTTTTGTTGCTTTAATTTTATATTAGTCTATTATATATTTGCTATACAGGGTGTCCCAGAAAAAAGTGTAGTCAGGTTTGGATTATTATACCTCCTGAAGTATTGAAGATAGTAACTCCAAATATTTTAGATATTTGAATAAATTCCTAGTTCACGTCCCTAGTTCATTTAGGGACGTGAACTAGGAAGGGGGTAGCTATTTTCATATTAATTTTCCTTAAATTTAATTGCTTTTCATCTGAATAAAATATATTACCTACACTAGTAAATATTAATTGACAGGAAATTTAGTATCTTTATTACAAATACAAATAATACCAAAAAGAAAATTTGAAATTGAAATTCAGGAAATTGAAGAATGCCGTTTTGGAAAATAAATATATATTCTCGTTTTTGTATTTAAATAGTTATCATAACCATAAAATTACTAATTTACGATCACCCCCTTCCTAGTAAATGTCCCTAATTGAAATAGGAATTTACAAATATTTGCTCTTAACTGTTATTATTTTATCTGTTATTCCAGTTGTATGAATAAAACAATATATTTTGCTTGTTATAGCTTATTGCTTAGTAAGCAAAAAAAAAACAATCATGATTTAAAGTGGCATCCCTGTAATGCGCAAAAAGGCATCCACTGTTCAAAGCGGACTTTCTTCGTTGTAGACAACTTTCTGAATTGCTCATCCACAAAACCATTTGTTTTTTAGAGAATATTTTTTGCATAGCTATGTAGCATTTTTCCCCTAAAATAGATTAAATATAACTACAACATAAGAAACTAGATTATGTGCACTCGGTAGAGCGCATACATTCGTCGCCGCTCATCCGTTTGCTACCAAAATATAATAAACTGGTGACTGTATAGACCCACCAAGTTTCAGACAATTTGGTTGAATTCTTTTTGAGTTATAAATGGCCATGACCTTTGACCCGATCACTCCAAAAATCTAATAAAATGGTTCCTGTATATTGGATCAATCGTCTCGCTAAGTTTCATGCAATATGGTGCAATGCTTTTTGAGTTATAAATGACCATGACCTTGACCTTTGACAGGGTCGCTCCCAAAATTCTAGCAGCAGATCACTGGACACTGACCAATTGTTTCACCAAATTTCAGGCCATTAGGTTCAACACTTTTTCAGTTAAGCAAATAACAAGATGTGATATAATATACCGTTATGGAATAATATTCAGTTTCATATTAGAGATTGTCCAAATTTAATAGCTTGTCTTTAAAATATATCTGTTGAGGCAGGAGTAGTTCTTTGTAATCTTCATAACGATTTAAAATTTGTAGTTCTATGTTTCTGACTTTGTATGTGATTTTTTTAGGTTTACGTTTTTAATATTTTTTTTGAATGATTATACGTTGTACAATTTATGTGAAAATAGGTTGCCCCAGAAGCTAGTCGCTTTTTTGTGCCATAATATGTTCCTTTGTATCTGTGACAGCCCGAGCACAGTCATATTTATAAGGGCATATTATGTTTATAATAAAATATAGATAAATGCTGTCAATAATATAACCTTCCCACATTCTGCGCGAAGGTAATTAGGTTTATTGTAGTCATTGGATTGGCATTCAATTACCTTCATTTAAGTATTAAATATTATTGGGTGGCATATTGTATTGTAACTTGCAATTTTATTTTGACAGGATGCTTCTGTTGCTATTGCGAGTGAGGTTATCTTAGAGCATATGAAGCATGAGCTCAGTGTGCCAGTGTACGAGATGAAGTTCTCAACCCTGTGGCTGAGGGTAAAACTGGCACAGAGAATGATTGAAACTGGAGTAACACTGCCACTATTTCTCAGAGAAACCTTCCTGCCTGACAATGTATATGCTATGGGAGACATGCTATTGGTGAGTACCTGCTCCGTCTATTGTAGTGTATATGCCATTTTAGTGCTCTGTCTATATTTGTGTCTGGACAATTCGTCACATAGCTACAGTTTTCTACATTTTTTCTATATTTGTATTAATATATTTTTAATACAAAATTAAAATAATTTTATACCCTTTTTTAATTCTTCAAATTACATCCAAAGATTTTGAGTGGGTTCAATCTGAGGTTTTTAGATTTATATAAATTACTCTTAGGGCTGATCTACACCATAGCTCCGGTCATGCTTCGCTCTCGCTACAGTCACGGTCCGGTCTCATCCTTGTGCATACACTTGTTCGGTCCGCTCCCGTCCCTTCCGTATCATCTGATTTTGCAGTGATTATCATTGCACTCAATTGATGGTGAACAGGATGAGAGAAAACAAAAAAAGTAGATATTTTGAGTTCATCCTATGCTAATAGACAGGAAGTGTGAAGGATATCTACTCGTTTTATCCTCATCTAATAGATGACAATACTAAATTTTTCTATTATTTTTGAATGACTATTGGAACTTTTGAAAAAATCTGTCTAAAATTGAAAGTGATTTTAGAAAAGAAAACATGCCAACCTGAAAACACAATCACTCCTAGAGAAATCTGTCTGTATATCTAAGAATCTAGACTTCTAGAGTCTAAGGTATAAGAAGTATTATATATGTCACTCGCGTTTGACTTATCTGCAGCAATATCGACCAATTTTACTTCACAATCTGTTGATCTATCGTTTGCGCAGCCATTGACCGATAGCGCAACCAACGATCAATTGCTGCACGTTCGAATGATAAAGAAAGTATTTAGTTTAGGCATCTAAATGGTATATTTAATAGGGAAACCATCAACCGATTGTTGCGCGTTCGATTGATATGGATGTCTATAATTTCTATATCTAATTGTTACATTTCATATGGTAATCATCAATCGATTGATGGTTACTCTATGAAATATAACAATTTTTTGTTCAAAAGACAGTATCTTTCCATTAAAATCAAGACAATTAAATGCATAAACTAAAAAATTCCCTATCATTCGAACGCGCAGAAATCGATTGATAGGTGCGCTATTAATCGATATAGCTATGCGATAAAATTTGCCAATTAGATGCATAAGCTAAAATAATATCATCATTCGAATGCGCAACAATCGATAGATGGTTGCGCCATCGGTTGATGGCGGCAATAACGATTGATCAATATATTGCTCAGCGAAATCGGTCGATATTTCAGATCAGTCAAATGCGCGTGACATATATATGTATTGTAATATTGAAGAAAAAACACGCAAATAATAAAATTGGACCACTAATCCACACTGGCAGTGCCGCTCCGCTCACGGTCCGATCACGCTCCAGTCAAAATATCTTTAGATTGGATCATGATCGGAGCGTGACCTGACCAACACTGCCAGTGTGGATGCTCTACATGAAATGCATTAAAGAATATTGGACCGGACTGTGACTGGAGCGTGAGCGAAGCGATTGTGTGGATTAGCCCTTATTGTTGATACCAAATCTTATTATTATTTTATTGTTTTTATATATTTCAAATCTATACTAATAATTTCCTTAGTGTGTTTATTTATTTATTTGGTGTCCGCTTTTACACCACGGGTATTGAACATGAAGAATGTAACTATGATACGCACGGGAATATATTGACTCATTTAAATTCCCCTGTTTTTATTCAATTAAATGTACTTAATCAATAAAATAAATTAGACTATGCAGAAAATGTAATTTTAATTGAATTTATTTAAAGTAACCGAAAAACAGGTAATAAATTGCTATTGATGATGACCCGTTATTATTAACAGGAAAGTACACTAGTGTTAAATAATTCATTTCGAAATGTTTAATAATTAATTTCAAAATAATTGAAGTTTACTTATTCATCAGAAAAATCTCTTGTATTATAGATACCGAGTTTTGTACATATTGTATCATTAATTAATTTGAAGATTTGAAAGAAATGGAAAATATGGTGAAATTAAATATGAAACAAATTAATTATATGAAATATGGCAAAAGGGAAAATAAGTCAACGAATTGTCCAAGCACCGTCTATTGTATATATTCTGAATGCTATTGTAGCTACTCAAGACATGTCTATATCAGTGGTTCTTAACCTTTTAGTATTACTGAACCCCACAAGCTCAATATAGCTGTAAATTTGTAGTCCATAAAATTTAAAGGTCCCCTCCAAGCAAATTTTTTTATTGCCTAAATCAACGAGGCTAATGTTTCTCATTATTTTACTGCAAACCCCATAAAATTTGATAGCATATTTTTAACTTTATATGCTTTTAAAGATTATTATAATCCAAACTCTACAAAACCTACTTTACTTCCGACTTTCTAAGTTTCAGTCTAAAGAAGAAGAATGTACACCATTTGTTTTGATTATCAACTAGGTATTTGGTTTATTAAATCTATTCATTATTCGTTTAAAGGTTTAAATTTGGATAAACTTATAGAAACGTTTATATACTTTTAGAAACAATTAATATCTTAATAGAGAGCCAAAAACGCTTTGTTTGTTTAAAAATCTAAATTTGAAATCATAACAAAGAGTGTACATTCTTCTTTCTCAGCGTCAGGTTGGAGATTCGCTCGATTGTTGCTCACAGAGTATTAAAAAACTTTAAAAGCAAATAATAAAATACATACTGAACCAAATTGTATGCGGTTTGCGGAATAATGATCGTAGACCTTAGTTCTGTAATATTATGTAATAAACTCATTTTTTTCCCGGAGCCTGGAGAGGACCTTTAATGCGTTTTCCCCCTTCAAAATAATAACTTAACAAACTGTATTATGCATCATTTGCACTCCAAATCCAAACTGCCGAACCCCTGAAACTGACTTCTATCAAACCTAGGTTAATCCCTAACCATTGTTAATATTCACAGCCAAACACACCAGTGGTTGAACCAGTTCATCCCGCACTTCCCACGTTCATGGACGCTCTAGCGAGTTACCATCACCACTGGCTGCTCTCCAAAAACAAACTGAACAAGAGTGTTGCCGTGAGACCCAACCCTGCGGCAGTGCTCTTCACATGCAGTATTGGCAAGTTCATTGCAGAGAGGTACAATGATGAGGAGAACCTGCACAACCTCTCCATTGCCTTCAAAATATTGGAGGTTTGTCTGAAACCATAAACCTTCTTACTACTTTGAATAGTTCCATTAGCTTTCGTACCAAGTTATCATTCACATTTCGCCCTATCTATCGTTCTGAATTGATATTAACACACTGTGAATTCAGATAAGCTTTTTTAGGTTGGAGAAAATCAAGATCTACGAATGACAGATTTTCTTTCGCTTAACAGATGACAATCATTCAACTCTTTTCTTTTGCAGGGCCTCATCAACTGCCCTCACATGGACGTTAGCATTTACGAGAGTATTTCTAACTGGGTGATAGGGGGTGGCGGGGTGGATATCCTCAGAAAGTGGGTCAAGAGGTCCTTCATCAGTGGGTACTTGAAGCAGACTGAGCGACTTTTTGAACTCCATCCTGAGGGAGACATGAGGTGAGACATAATTTCAACAGTTACTGCAAGTTACGAATTATCAGTCAGTTACACATCTTCGGGCACATAAAAAAATACATAATTATAATAATTATTTAATTTTAATTATTCTATTGTTCTTTTCTAATAATGACCGAAGATGTAGCACTGACTGAGAATTCGTAATTTACCCTAAATACCTAAATAAGACTTGTTAAAATCTAGCCGCGTCTAATAGCAACATGAGTACTCAGTGTGTGTTCTTTTTTTCCAGGTCCCGCCTGTTCGTGTCTGTGTTCAAAGCTGCTCAGCATTGCCATGAGTTGATGCCCCTCCTCTCTAGGAACTTAGAGACTACAGACACTGCAGTCCTAAAGAAAATGACAGAGTCTCTCATCAGTAAGCAGTGGAAGAAGGTGAGAAATACAATAAATTGGCACGCATTACTCTCGTAGCAATTAATTATGTCACTATTTATAGTGCGCTATAAGATAGAAAAAAGTTACTGCAAGATACTAATTATTATTTCACAAGTAACAGTTTACAAATTTGTCATCGTGTATCCAGACCGGTTTTAATATATCTACAAGCATTACAATTAGTAAAGTTTCTGTTTTGAAAATATGAAATTGGTAAACTTCGATAAAAATCATTACAGTTACACTTTTAATTGACTGTAACTACCTATACCAATATTCGGTGTTTTAACTTCAGCTAAAGTATAAGATAGATTCCTTTTCCAAATGATTACAGTTCAATTTGTGTTCTAATAGGCTATTCTTTTCCCCAGCTGACCACAAACCAAGCTGCCCTGCTGTTCAGGCTGGTGTTCTCCAAGCCATTGGTAGAAGCCAGTCACAGCAAATGGAGAGCTGATGTCATGGAGAACTTGTTAAGGAGAGCTGTAAACAGTCCTATTGGTGAGTAGTTATTTACAACTCTGTTAGTCTTCTTATCAGATATAAGATGAGGACACCTGCAGGTAAACCCAATTGAAGTGTATGATCGGATATGTGTAACCATTTGCTAACTCAGAACTTACCCCATAGCAGCCAAATGCAAGGCGCAGCCTTTGATATAAACTTCACGCGCTGGATTTTATTCTACTTTAGCCACAAACCTACCTAATTAGCTAGTAGAAAAATTAGGAGAAATTCCGCTCTCATTCCCTGGTTTAGCTTAAATTTAATTTAACTTTTAACCATAAAATAAGTAGCCATAGATTCTTCCATAATTTAAAATTCAATTTGTATACAATAAAACTTGTTAGAATGTAGATCAATTATTTGATCTGAGAGCCTACTTCATAATGTTCTTTCTTTTAAAAGTAAGTTATCAGCTATCGTTGTATGACTTGCATATTTCTCTAGATTAACACTCTCAATATAATCTTATTTAGTAAACTCTAAATAACTATCACTCTATTATTTTAATCTCCATTGCACTTAAAGTGGCAGTACAGTCATTTTTTGTTTTAACAACTTCAATGTCAAACGATTACTTAGTAAGAATAAAGTATATCGTGTGACATTGCAATGTTCAATAAAATCTAATAATGGAAATATATCATTTTATCTATAATTAATTTCTTACCAAATGCCATCTTGTAAATAAACCAATCCAATATCTTGTCTACCAATTCATATAATCTTTTCACCATTTTGACTCAAACAAAGCTTGATTACTGCATAAACATATTAATATGAAAACAACAAACATACTCACGTACATACTAATGAGTGCAAATGCTTCCGCTAGGTGTCGCTAATTTTATTATATACTTTTTATATGAACAATTGAAAAATAAACGAGCATTCAAATATTACACAATTGAATATTCGCTGAATCGATTTAAAACCAATTTGGTGATTGTTTGATTTTAACTTTACTATCCCTTTAAGCAGAGGAAGAACCAAATGATCCAAGTGAGAAGAAGAAAAAGAGACAATATGATTGCTATTTCGACCCCAAACTCGTGGAAGACAGGGATTTATTCTACAGGTAAAACATAACACCAACTGTTTGTAATTAACACCTTAGGCAGAAAATAGTTTGTAGTCTATATAATTTGATATTATTGAATAATAAATTATTTAATTTAATTTAATAGTGGTTAAAAATGGTCCCTATCAGATAGCTAAGATTTTTTTATAAATTCTTTGCTGCCATAGGTTTTGCCACTTTCAATTTTGAAATTCGTACTACGTTGTTTTGATATTTAAGCAAAATTCCGAACTTGGGAGTGATTTAAATTTCGCTGCTACCACCAATGGTATATGAATACTAATTACTTCTTAACGTTGTACTAATTTTTCATCCGTCCTATTGTGCAGATTTTTGAGCCACGCTTCCAAACAAAAGAATGCGTTGAATTCCTTTGAAGAGTATTTCCTGCCCCTCAATCAGAAGATGTGCGAGTTGATGCAGGGAGAAGTGATGCTCAGTCACCTGCCCCAGAATGTTCTTAATCTTTGGCAGCAGATTAATGAGAAGTACAAAGTACTCAGTGCATTGGATAAGGACACATTCAAGTACAAAAAACTATTCGAGGTTAGTACCATTGCTAAGAAATTAGCCATTGAAAGTTAAGACTGTCGGGTATCTTGTTTTTGTTACAATGAATCACTTAGAAAAATCTAGTATTTTTAGTATACTACTTAACAATTGATCTGTTAGTTACATATTAGAGTGTAACAAAATTATACCTGATTGAGTACCTTTAATTTGATGTATACTGTCTATTAATTTATAAACATTCTAATTATATGATGCAATGCAATGAATGCATGCAATTTATTGTCATTCATGTAGGTAATGTTACATCTGGATCTTTATTTATTTTAAATGTTTTATCTTTGAGTTAATATTTGATGTATCTGTGTCCGGTAAATTCCTCCGCAGATAGTTCCATCCGTATTAAATGCCAGAATATTCTGAAA
The DNA here is from genome assembly GCA_947561585.1 of Caprella mutica. Lineage (NCBI taxonomy): Eukaryota > Metazoa > Arthropoda > Malacostraca > Amphipoda > Caprellidae > Caprella > Caprella mutica. The sequence continues at coordinate 51,502 of CANNZV010003597.1, forward strand.
AATTATACAATGGAAACTTCCACCATTTTAAATAAGAAAGTTACTCTCATATGTTATTTCAGTGGAATGATGCTATAAAATATTTCTCTTCTGTAAATATTTGTATTTTATTATTTAATGGAATAATACTATCTTTTTAAACAAAACAGAAATATAATGTAGGAGGTTAAGTTAGGAACTTAGGTTTGTTTCTACGGTGGAACTTTCCTGGTGAAATATTCAGGTGGAACTTTCCTTGGTTTTACTTAGAAGCCGTGTATCATTTACCAACCTATGGCCGTTTTTCTATTTACTATTATTTTGTTTCAGATGCTGTTCTGTCTGTATTCCATTGAATTATTGCGAGCCAATGAGAATTACGAGAGTGACATTCTCTCCGATCTGCTGATTTGCTTTGACCGAGCTGCTGAGGAGAGTTCCTCTGGTGGCTCCTCCCCTCAGGAGTCTGATGAAGAAGGAGGAGCACCAGACTGGAGGGCGGTGATGATGGATGTACTGATGTCTGTGGCAGCAAAGGATGAGGCCTGGTGGACAATGGTTCTCAAACCTGCTGGCAAGTGAGTAAAACAAATACATAACTAATTTAGTCTTCAGATTCATTAAGTTTGTTAACTTCAGCGAACAATGATACTAGCCGCGTATCTGAAACAGGCTTGCATCTTGTTTTTTTCCTTTGAGATGAATTATTTTATTATATGGTTACTCAGTGTTTGATGGTGTTATTGGTAGAAGAGAAATCTTTATCTTGAGACAATGTTTTTGATCTGATGGTTTTTTACGGGAGAGCTAAGACTCTTTTAAAGTTTTCCTTAATTTATAAATTCAACGTTTTCATTTTCAATATACCTAACTGCGTTGTGTAAAATCCTGACGCACAAACACTTACTTGTCTCATTGCTTAATGCTTTCAATGTGATTTAAAATGCTCTAAACACTTGGATAAAAATATTTCATACATTTTTTCCCCTATTGCATCATTGAATTTAATTCCGTATTTTTTCTTCTCTACTCAAGAATTCTGGGTTGCGAAATGACATCAGAAGTCCTGGAGACTGTAACTGATGTGTTGCTGAGAGAAGACGTTATCAGACCTGATGGTTATGTCAGTGATGAAGAGGAGAATGGTGATGAAGAAGAGGAGGAGAATGGTGATGAAGGAGATGAGGAGGAAGTGGAAGAAGAGGATAATGAGAGTGAAGATAATGAGAGTTCAGAGGATGAAGAGAGTGAGGCAGAAGATGAAGAGAATGAGGTTGAAGAGAGTGAAGATGATGAGCTGAAGGAAGGAAGAGAGAAGCAAGTAGAGACACTCAGGTCCAAACTAATGAGTGCTATGGGCTCACAGGTAAGAATTCATTTCTAACTCGTTACCTAAGTTGAAGTTCGGTAAGCTGAACCACACTAAGGTTCAGCTGAACCACACGAAGGTTCAGCTGAAGCTCTAATGGACAATTCTCTAACAATCAATCGACGATGTGAACAATATGGAATCCTTATTTTGGAAATCAAATATGCCATTTATATTCAATGGATATATTTTACTAGGGTTTAACTGTTTAATCTTACTAGTTTAACCCTAGTGGAATAAAAAAGGTATAATTTCCCTCACTAATTTCTTTGTTATTTTGTGTATTCACATTGTAACGAAGTTTAGCTTTGTGATGTTTATTGCTCTCTATTGCTCCAATCTGTTTGGTGCAAAACTTGTAGTGTGAACCTGGCTTCACATAGTAATTATTTTTTTTCGTATGTTACTTCATAACCAATATGTAAATATCGTTTTAATGAACTAATTATATGATGTAGAAATCTGTGAAGCATTTCAAAACAATGCTTCAAACTTTCAAGAATTTAATCTGGAATTGGTAGCTTTTTCAATTTGAATTGGTTGGTTATATATTTTGTTTGAATTTAGTTTGTTAATTAGAAATATTTGCTTCTTCCCCTCAGTTAATAACTCCTGAAGAAGAGGAAGATGCTGAAGGAGAAGAGTCAGAGGAAGACACAGAGGTTACCGCGCCCATTTCAATGAGTGAAGATATGGACAAAGTGCCTTTGAAGATGCTTAGGGAGATGGACAGGAAGTTTGCAGAGATATTCAAAGTCTACAGAGAAAAGAGGAAAGAAAACACTGCCAACAAGAAAGATGCTGACACAGATGAGAAGGAACTTCTTAAGTACAGAACAAGGTATGGAGTTAATATCTAACAAACTTTAAATTATATTGAAGAATTTAATTAAGTTTATAATTAAATAATTACTCTGAATTTTGAAATACTGATATGAACTGAAGCGTATTTGTCATGTTATCATATCACATCATGTTTGAGATATCTGTTATTCATCTTAATCTGTTCGTAATTCGATGTTCGACTAAAGAGTATTCTGTTTTTCAGGGTTCTTGATTTCCTAGAAGGTGTGGTAGAGAGTAATCCCTCAGCTGCGATCCTCCTCTCTTCAGTAACCCTCCCATTGTCTCAAGCAGCCAAAGTAAACAGAAAGAGCTCCGCCTTTTACTCCAAAGTCATCAGCATCCTCAAAGATGTGAGGAAATCTAAACCTAATGGTTTGGAAGGATGCACTGAGGAGATTATGCTGGATGGCATCAGTGAAATCTTCTCCTACGTTAAGGTGCTGCCCGATTGCTATCAGGCCGCTGTCATCATTTTAAAGTATTCCGTTAAGATCTACGACGCTGAATCTAATCCCGTGCTGGATGCATTCATTGACAATGTGGTTGGAATGTTGCGTAACAATGTTGTGGAGCAGAACATCATAGCTGATACGATAGCAGTGGAAATCCCCACACTTCGCCACAGACTTTTGAAAACTATTATCGATGGTGCTTTCATGAGGGAAGACCTGGATAATATTTCTAGGAGATATCATCACGAAATGTGGGAACTGTTACACAAAGTACTGTTGAAAGTACAAGGTTATCCCAAATCAGAGGAAGATATTGCATTAGTTAAAACAATAGTTGAACAAGTCGAAAAATTCTTAGATACTTGTGACGCACCCGCTAGAAAAACTATGCTGCCTCTATCACACATCATGAGAATAATTCGTAATAGGGAGGAATACTCCGTATTGGTCGATTGGGAAAAATTCCGATCGACTGTCGAGAAGTTCCATCAATATTTCCGATCCCAAAAATTCAATAGAAACATAGCAAAAGATATCAACAGATTGAGAAGCTTGGCGCCTTACGATGCTGAGACAAAGAAATTAAAGATGTTAGAAAAGAATGAGAAAAAGAGAAAGAGGAAAGGAGAGCCACAAGAGAATGATGATAACGATACGAAGAAACAGAAAGTTGAAGAGAAAATTGTTACTGAGAAGAAGTCTGACATTGAAAAAACTGTTGATAAGATCATTACTAAGGTACCGTCAGCAGTTTCACACCAAGAAATTAATCGTCAGAACTTGCTACTGAAGAAGGAGGTGAAGGCGAAGATAAATTATGAGAAGAAGCAGCGTAAGAAGGCTCTCAGGGACAAGAAGAGAGCAGCTAGGAAACTCGCTGAACAAGAAGGGGTTAAATATATCCCCCAAACTGACCCTAATAACAAGACTAATGATCCCGAAAAGATTAAGAAGGGCCAGAAAACATTCCAAGCCAAGAAAGAGAGAATTGAGGCAGATAAGCTACTCAGTGCTGAGCTGCAGTCTGGTATCTTCAGTGGAGTTATACCATCTGACGTCACGCCCATGGAGGAGTGACCTATTCAACTAATCACTACTGAATAAATAATGAGATAATTTTATTTTTATTTTCCTTAAAATAGAATAGGAAATAGATGTTTACTGACAATCTTAATTTAACGAGAAAAAATTACTCCATAGTATTGTTTGCTGAAATTAATATCGTACATATGAAGCTAAGAATGTTTCGCACACTCCCTGAAAATTTTGTTATTGTGTCAGGATTAAACAGGAACCTGATATTTTTATGGCAACGATTTGGTTCTTTGGTTGCATGATTTTAAAAAATTTATGTAAACGTATTGCTATTTCTAGATATTTATTTACATAACTAGCTACTGTTTATGAATGGTGTGCCCAATAATGTTATGTTTATTCCGTATAAAATTTTTAAAATATAGTTTCAGCAAAGATATTGTACTACAAAAAGAAAAACACAACTCTCGCCAATTTCTGGTTTAAAAAGCGGGAATTAGAATTGAAATATAGTAAGGACAATCGAGGTATGTTGTGTGCGTGACGTCATAACAGCAACACTTAAAATTAGATTTAAAAATATTGAAGAAGGTAAATTTGCTAAAAAAAATATATAATAATTTGCATAATATAATAAATAAATTATTTAACCTGCTAAAACCCTAATTTTCTCTTTAAATTTGTTCCCTTGCTTATGTCACGTCACAATCACTCAATTGTCGCTACCTATCCATATTGGTACATATTTCTATAGCTGTCAAAAATCGAGTAATTTGAGACCGTGACGTAAACAAGGCAACACACATAAATAGAAAATTAAGGTTAAGCAGTGTGAATAACATGAGTGTCTCACAATGGAAATGAATAAAGTTTTCATAATGTTACGTTATTCAAATTTCTTAAATATGATTTTAGAGTGTTGTTGTTATGACGTCACGCAAACAACATACATCGATTGTTCTTACTATATTTCAATTCTATTTCCCGCTTTCGAAATCAGGTGGCAGAGAAAATAGAAATTGTCGAGTAGTGTATCTTATTGTAGTATAATATCTTTGGTTTAAGCGCATAAAGTTTTTGAGATACTGTCTCTACCGCACACATTTCTATCGATGATAATATTGTAGGAATATACGTTTTTATTGTTATTGACTTTTACGTAATCTCTTCTCTGATTGGTCGGCAAGGAGGAAGGGGAGGAACATTAAAGCTTTGGTTCTCCACCCCCTTTTGGCTCCTCCTTCTTGCATATAGTTTTAGTTGAATTAAATTCCTCTTCAAATAATAAGAACTTTGAAACTCTCAACATAGATGGATGTTATGTAGTTTGTTATATCCGCTAGTTTGTTGTACTGCACACTTTATTATTATCATTTGATGATCTGTCAAGGGTGACCTGAGGGGGGGGGGGGGTGGCCGGCTCCCTTGATACACTTATTGGTCAACCTCCATAGCCCATTAATCAAGATAATATACCTTGCCATTAATGATCTAGCAACCTTAACACCAATATCGTTAAAATAATTTTTCGCAGGAACAATATTCTTATAACTAGGGATGTGACAATAAGCTGCATAAAATATGCATAATTTTTGACGCGATGTGCAGCATATTATATGCAAAAAGTCAATGTGCATATATGCTGAACCAAAATGCATATTGGAAATATGCATATATATATATGCAAAAAGTCAATGAGCAATGTGCTGAACCAAAATGCATATTGGAAATATGCATTTTATATACCAGAAATTAGTCAATATAGTGTGCATATTACATGCCAAAAGGTAATTACGGAATTTAAAATAAAGTTATTCTATTTATAGTTATGTTTTGAATGTAATTGTACTTTGGTGGTTTGAATGGAACTTACAATAAATCGAAGGTGTAATCTCAAGTTTTTATTTTTACTGCGAAATGTTTAACGTTAGAAAACAAAATAAAACAAAGCTATTTCAAATTTTTAATTTTAATATTATTTTTAATGGTAATTCAATTTCAAACATACACATTCATTTTCAAACTGTGGAATTGCACTTTATTACTAAATGGTATTTCAGGTTTTCAAAAGTGAATCTTCTATTATCTGCTATTGTATTTTTGTACTGGGTAAAACCCCGTTCTATATCACAAGAAACAAAAGGAGTAAATTTTCCCTTCAGCAAAATTCAGTGTTCTAATGTTCTAAACTATCCAACATTCAAATATCACATTCCGTTCATTACTTTAGTCATAACTCGAAAATCAGCGGTTCCCTTTAAACTTAAGATTTAGATCCCCAGCTATAAGCAACGACACTAAGTAATTAAATGGTAAATTTAAACCGTTTCGTGTTTAATTACTTAAATAAATTATATACATGATATATGTATACGTGCTATAAGTTTTGATATGTTTTGAGTAGTACCTGCAACTCTCTAAAATAATTGTACCTATTCATTTATTTATCAATAACTAGTAGTATTTACTAAATACCAAGTGTTATATTATTTATTAATACATTTGTAGTTTCAATATTCCACCTACATACTTTTTAAATTTGAATAATAAGCTTGATAAAATTTACTTGGGTCCACAGTTAAAATCGTTTTCTATGCAGGGGTCAAGAAGGAAACGGCATAGGTTAGACATTTACATGTTAAAATTGACCAAAAAGTGCATATTTCTCGGTTAGCATATATGCACACGTGCATATTATATGCTCTTGAAATATATGCAGAGGACTACATATATGCAATATGCACAATGTCACATTCCTACTTATAACCATATTCTTAGTGGTAGTAACCTTATTAATGTCTAACCTTAGGAGGGCACCATTTATGAATTCAACTTTTTTTCATACTGAACATTGCTAAGTAATTATTTTTAGTTGTAATTCATTCAGAGTTGGTAAACATGTATTGTTCAGGAAAAAGTAGTTTACAATTTTACTGCCATGGGTAGGATCTTCTTATCTCTCATGTAGTTTATAGATTAGTGAGAGAGTACCGACTGTATGTGTATACTGCCTTAGAAACAGCTAATTGTTTTTATATGGTTATAATGGCATGTATGTGTGTCTGTGCTTAGTTCACTCTAGTGCTTAGTATTGTGTCAGACGTGAAGAGGAGAGGGCTGACCAAGGTTTATATATACCGTATATTAGCAGTGAGGACTGGCATTGCAGCAATGGTAAGACATTTTCCCTCGTGCAACCAAATTAATCTTTATTCATACAATTAAGACTACAGGCAGGCCCCCCTTTTATAAAAGTGTAATAATTGACAGGCATGTCTCGATGTTATTACAGTTCGTAGACATAAAAAACGGAGACAATTTTCTATATTATTTCACGGTACAACTACAATAAACATCAATATTTTTTATCCTGATGAAGGTTATTAGAAGAAATTGGTTCAGGAATTAGTCTTTATGAAAGAAGAAATTTTAACACTATGTAATATATGCCTTACTTTTTTGGAAATCTCCCATCTTTTGTATCGCGCATTTCTTATTTCACGAAATTGTAGCTACCGGCATTTTTTCTGCTATCCAGATTTTTGTTATCCTGACAATTATTTTAGTCATGGAATTATATCGTATCTTAAATGTGAAAGAGTGAATTTTTTCTTGCAAGCAACAGACAAAGACACACTGTATTAGTATATACTATATACTTATATAG
>CANNZV010003597.1:60337-71362 GCA_947561585.1 Caprella mutica
GTTATTATTTCAAATTACAGTTTTCTAATTTCCTGTTATTTCAAACCTTACTAAGTGGTCGTAATTATTATTTTCATTTTCTCTGGTTAGTATTTTTTGGTTATCATTTCCTCTGGTTATCATTTTCTCTTGTCGTGATATGGAAAAAAGTAATTTGGCATAATAGGGTATGTTCTGAATTATCGAACAGTTCCACATTTTCGATCATCAACAAATAACGAGTTAAAATGTCATATTAATTATATACTTTTTCTTATATGATCGAATATGTGTAACTGTCCGATAATTCATAACTTACCTAACTTTTACAACTCTATCACAATTGGCAGGTACTCTTGTTATGTGGGTAGAAAATGATAACCATCGTAGACAATTATTTTTCTATTTTTTCGTTAAAAGTTTTGTGTGTGTATGCAATCCCAGCATTGAAAAAAAACGCAAATGTGAACGGTACAATAGACATTCGTATCCTGCTAAAGTTCTAGCGTTAGAAATTCTGCTCGTATTTTAGCAGGGGACTGAGCTATGTTGCGTTAGAAAAATTGCTGCATTTTTTCTAACGCAAGTGTGAAGAGCTCCATTAAAATTAATTGCAGCTAATCTTTTTGCCATGAGCTGTATTTCTAACGCGGCGTTGAGAAACGCAAGTGTGCAGGGGCCCTTAAATAAAAATATTTCGGTAAAATGTCCGTTCGGCCAAAATGTCCATTCGACCATGCCCGTTCGGCCAAATGTCTTTCAGCTAAATGTCATTCGGCAAAGTGTCATTCGGCTAAGAGTCAGTACACTCTTAATTCAGTAACAAAACCTGTGCTACTATGTTTACATGGAAAAGTAATTGAAACTACCACACTTTAAGTTTGAGGCTTAGCTTAGTCCTGGGATATTAGGGAAATATCGCAGGAAAAATCCCTTTATTTATCATTCCACGATAATATGCAAAAATATGTTGGTACCACAGATACGTAAATTAATATTAATGAATTATAAATAGTACTTTAAGGCCCCCTTCACACTTGCGTTTCTCAACGCCGCGTTAGAAAAAATGCTCATTGCAAAAAGTTTAGCTGCAATTGATTTTAACGGAGCTCTTCACACTTGCGCTATTTTTACCAGCATTTTTTCTAACGCAAAATAGCTCAGTCCCCTGCTAAAAAACGAGCAGAATTTTAAATGCTCGAACTTTAGCAGGATACGAATGTCTATTGTACCGTTCACATTTGCATTTTTTTCACTGCTGGGATTGCATACATACACAAAAATTTTGACGAAAATAAGACGAAAATTGAAAAATAATTGTCTACAATGGTTATCATTTTCTACCCACATAACAAGGATTTTCTACCCACATATTCGATCATATAAGAAAAAGTATATGATTAATATGACATTTTAACTCGTTATTTGTTGATGATCGAAAATGTGGAACTGTTTGATAACTCAGAACATACCCTATCATTCCAAATTACTTTTTTCCCTACTTATAATTAGTTCTTTGTGTGCGTGTTTGCTTGAATGTTTAATTGTGCTATAACGTTGATAGGCAGGTAAAAGAAAGGTAATTTTTTTATCGTTGATTTCTTTAAAATGTTTATACTAAATGAGAGAATAAATATTTAAAATAAACATTAATTATTCTTAAATAGTTTAATAGATGAGAAAATATCTACTACGGTACTACCTACCTAGATAATTTAAGCACAACTCAAAATGAGCCTTTTTTCTAACGCGGCGTTGCAAAAAGGCAAGTGTGAAGGGGGCCTATAATAAGATATATTCGATGGCAGTGGATACATTTTTTTGGACAGGGTACTCTCGTGTGTGGACACTTGGCAAAAAGATACTTGGATGAATGGATATTTTGTCGAAGGACAATTAGCCGAAAATAGATTTGGCTTAAATTTTGCCGAACGGACATTTGAACAAAAGATTTTTGTTCCATATTACCAAAAGCAGCCTCCGTTCAATTAGATTTTTTACCATTATTAATTACTAGTGTAGTTTCCCGTTAAAAATAACAAGTCATCATCAATACCAATTTATTTCCCATTATTACGTTTCTTTTAATGAATTCAATTAAAATTAAATTTTCTGCATAGTCTAATATATTCTATAGATTAAATAAATGTAAAAATTGAATAGAAATCAATAGAAAAGAATAGAAGTCAATATATTCTCGTGCGTATCATAGTTACATTCTTTATGTTTAATACCCGTCGTGTGAAAGCGGACACCAAATAAAAAAAAAATAAAAAAAAACACACTAAGGAAATTATTAGTATAGATTATTTTGAATTGAAAGTTATCTAATAAAAAAGAAATTAGATTTTCTGATGTACATAATGTGTATCCGGCCGTATTACGAACTGCAAACATAAACTTTTTATCATTGGTTATTTTATTATATACATTTTTTTATCATTATATTAAATACAGTAATACTATTACTATCCCATTATTTTGCTACACATCTTCAATTAGGACATCAATCAATATTTTTTATACTTATGTAATATATCTTAATATGTAATATATTATTATTATATAAAGTTATTTTCTTCATTATATTAAATAATATTACTATTTCAATTTTTGTTTTCAAAATAAAATTATTTCGGCCATAATTAGCGAACAGTCATTCAGCCATGTGTCCGTCAACCAAATATATAGTACACTGATAGCCAGGCGGTCATATAAAAACAGGATCAGTGTAAATTCATCGCGGGTAAATTCATCGCAGTAAATTCATCGCGGTAAATTCATCGCGTGGTAAATTCATCGCATGGTAAATTCATCGCGTGGTAAATTCATCGCATGGTAAATTCATCGCATGGTAAATTCATCGCATGGTTAATTCATCGCATGGTAATTTCATCGCAGGTAAATTCATCGCATAGTAAATCATCGATGACATATAAAAGGAAGGTAGATAATACAAATAATAGAGAGGTAAATATAAGATGATTTTTTTATAAAGACATTGAAACGTTACAAACAATATGGTGCACCGACAATTGGGCCCAGGACAATTGAGCCCCAGGAAAATTGATCCCAAGGACAATTAAGCTCACGACAATTGGGCCCACGACAATTGAGCTCCAAAACATTTGAACCCAGAAAAAATTGGGCAGAAGACACAGTAAAGAAGTGTTACTTTGATATTTTTAGGGTTGTGACAATATTATATCTGAAATATGTTTTACATTCTCTAAAAATATGTTTGTAACTTTTTTATTCGTTTGATATACTTGATAAGGTGTATATTAAAAATCACCGTTAAATCACATTTGTATACTAATCTCATGTTTCGGTGTAATGAAAATCTTTGAAGTATTTAAATATATTTTATTAACTCGAATCATGTTTTGTGAATTTTAAAGATTTTCTTGACATTGAACTAAGAAAAATTTAAGAGTTGTAGGGATAAAATGAGATTGTGAAAATACCGATTGTAATACTAATTTATGAAACTCTTCTATATTGAACACTGAACAGTGAACAAGTTTCAACAAATTCACATTAACTTTAATTTGACTCGTATGTTCCATTAATTTCAGCATGTTTTGGAGGGCAACGGCATTCTTTAAATACCCACATTCTTATTTTCTATTGTCTCTTCATCTAAAATAGCTACATTCTTATTTTCTATTGGCTACATCCTAACTCATTCACTATACAGGAGTTCACTATAGAGGTACTGTGACTAGGAAATATGTTGCTTACATGACCTATCTCAGAACAGATAATTATAGTAATTTAAAAGAATAAAACCATTTATTCATGAAATGAATATGTTCTATTAAAGATAGATATGTTTCATAACAAGAACGTTTTTTTCATATTAGGAATATTCTATATTTTAATGATGGTCAAGACTATATATTTTTATACCAAACGCATATTGTCACATCCCTAGTTATTACGGTAGCAATGGTCTTTAATTAAGTGGATACTGTAGACTCTGAAAAGAATGGACAAATAATATATTGGTCCTTGGGCCCAATCGTCAATGGCCCAATTGTCCGGGATCCAATTGTTGTGGGGCCTAATTGTTCTGGGCCCAATTGCCTTGTGCCCAATTGTCGGTCAACGAAATAATATATGGATATATTGCTAGAGCAAACCGTTAATATTAAGATTAAATTCTATCGTTACAACTTCACAAAAAATATATCTAAATTACTTTTAAAGATAAATTGTAATCAATACCTCTTAAATAATTAGAAAACCTGGTTCCCATTTACTGAGGCAATTATGCTTTGCTGATCATATTTTCAAAGAGGTGTAGCATTTACAGTTATGTTGTTCTTCAAACTATGAGTAGCTTACACAAATACGTAATTTGAGAAATATTATAAATTTGAATTAAAGAAAAATATGCATAACTATAAAATAATAAATTAATGCAAGTATACTAATATTAAATATTTTGAATTAAATATTAATTGAATGATATACATGCGAAAATTATTTTACATTCTATTACTAAAATCCAATAATTTGAAGTAAACAACAGCACAGATTCGTACAAACAAGTTACCCTAATCCAGCGAAAAATATAGTAAGGTCAGTGCGATAATTTGCAAAAAGTATATTTAAGTTTATCAATTTAATTTTATAATGTACCATGCGATGAATTTACCATGCGATGAATTTACCATACGATGAATTTACCACGCGATGAATTAACCACGCGATGAATTTACCATGCGATGAATTTACCATGCGATGAATTTACGGCGATGAATTTACCGGCGATGAATTTACCGGATACCATAAAAACAGTGGTTAGTTTGAGAACGAAGAGCCACACGGTAAATCAATGTGTGGATGCCCTGAGATCCTGGGGCAACTGACTAACGTTACCTTCCATTTGGTTAAGGCTCATGTCGGTACCACTGGTAACGATACAGCTGATTTCTTAGTCAATCCTTCTGCGCAGAACCAAAATCCTCCACCGGTGCATTGTAGACCATCTTTGAAAGAATCTAATTCAGGTAAACACCAGAAGAAGGTGTTTACCCAACTTATTTTCTTGCAGACTACCAAAGAGCCTTTTGAAGGACTACTGTCATTGACTTGAAGAAAACTTCGTATTATCGCACAAATTCTAACAGGGCATAGACACATAGGATCGCACAATAAAATTACTGGAAAGTGGAAACATGATACTTGTCGACGATTTAGTCTTGAACATTTCACGCACATTTAATGGGATTCCTCTGAATTATCAAGACTCTCAGCTTCTCTCATCTTTCTACCTTTCATGAAAGAATTAAGATACTGGAGGATTTCAATAAATATCTTCTAGAATGGTCCCGCACGTATGGACCCTCTCGTGGCTCGAGCGCAAACTCGCCCTCACAACAGCGAGCGGATCCCCCTACCCCCCTGATACTAATAATATTGTGCTACTATTTCATCAGAAATTATTTGAAAAAAGTGATGTCAAGGTAAGGTTTACGGTTTTATATCATTAAAATGTACTGAATTCTGGCCTCTTGATCAAGTCTTATTTTTTATATAATTTTAATATTATACTACATTTCCATAAATGATGATAACACATATATATGAAAATCGATATACATTATTTTTCATATATTAACTACACTGAACAAATATCATATCTAGTTGTGCATAAAGAGAAATACAGACTAACTTACATATTCTAATATGAGTAGAACGTTAATTGACTGCTGCGATATCATTTAAAATAGTAACTCTCCATTGTGTTCCAGCTCATTTCACTTGGCAGTGCAAATCACACAATAAATGTTAGCTCACTTAGATTCCACTTTGCGCAATAGAAGAAAAAGGCTTCGCTCATAACTATTCTATTTCTTGAGCGGCAGGAGAGTTTGAATATGGAAGTAGGAAGGTACACACACACACACACGTACGACGCTGCAAATTGAATCAGTCTTCGAGAAAATTTTGATTGAAATTAAATCATTTGCAGTGAAGCAGTCGGATCAAGTTAAGTAAAATAGTTATATGTTATTGATGTGAATTGAATGAACTCTATGTCGTTCTTGTGATCAATTTTATCACTTAAACAAGTATGAAAACATGTTTTTTGAACGATAAAGGGTGAGAGTTATAGATAAAGAGGTCTCCAACTTTACTGCTATAAAAAAAATTATTCAGTAATGATTTGAAATGTGAATGAAAATTATTCACATTTTAAATTACTTTTATCGAACTGTAACAATATATCAATGGTATATTTTCTTTTTACCCAGAGAGATATTGTGATGGGTCAATAGAAGATGTCTCTTACTCTTCAATAGCATTGCTTGAAATTTTCTGGGTGGATTTTTGTATATTTAACTATCTACATTATCTCAATATTGCCTTTTCGCAGTTTATTTAACAATTAAAGACATAAGTGGACATCTATAACTGAACAGTCTCCATAAATCAAATCTTTCTCAAACACTTTAATATCCCAACGGACTGTAATACCGTCTAAATTGACAAACAAATATGAAAAGTCATCCTTCATATATTCTAGCTACTTTTAAATTTACGAGAAGTTGCAACTAAATAATACAAATGTATTTAAGATTCTCGTCTCGAAAAACACTTCACACTGAATAAGTGATCTAATATTTTGAAGAATAGCATCAATCACCAAAATAAATGTATTTGAATTCGTTTGATTAATCGATTTAGCATTTTATTTGTACAGTGCCATTGCAATAACGTATTATTTTGTAACACTATCCACTAGCGACTGAGTAAAGAAATTTAAAAAATGATTCAAGATAACAGAAAAACATAACAGTATGTTAGAGATCACAAATTGCATGTCTGATGTATATAGGTAGAATAAATGATGAATACAAGTGGACCAAGTACGCTACCTTGCCGAACTCAAGAAATCAATAGAGTATAACCGTTGCAAAATTAATTATCAAGCGAAACTGTAAAAAAAAATTCAATATAGATATAATAAGACATGTGGTATGAAATAATATAAATTATCAGTTACCTGTGACAATTTCCTACAAGTGAGCAGATAATGATGTGACCTCCGTAGATTATAGGTCCTCTTCAAAAAAAACTTCTCTTTTTTTTCCTCTTCAAAATATGAGATAATCTAAGCGTTGGAATAAATTTAGAGTATGATAAATTAATTCCAGCATGGGAATACCTTTCCTAAATTATGAAGATACACAAATTCCCTCCTAGCAGTTCTACCAAGGGATCATTGAGGGCATATCACTGCAGATCATCTGGAAGAATAACTCAAGTTAATGGCCCCTCTCCAGTGATCAATGGAGCCAATTCATCGGTGAGAGTTCATTTATTTACAGTTCTCAATGGCTGTCCATTCACATCATCCAGAGGAAAATTACCCAAAATGTGAGAGATGTGTCAAATTAACCAAAATGTGAGAGATGTGTGTCAAATTAACCAAAATGTGAGAGATGTGTCAAATTAACCAAAATGTGAGAGATGTGTGTCAAATAAGCAAAATGTGAGAGATGTGTGTCAAATAAGCAAAATGTGAGAGATGTGTGTCAAATTAAACAAAATGTGAGAAATGTGTGTCAAATTAACCAAAATGTGAGAGATGTGTCAAATTAACCAAAATGTGAGAGATGTGTCAAATTAACCAAAATGTGAGAGATGTGTCAAATTAACCAAAATGTGAGAGATGTGTGTCAAATTAACTAAATGTGAGAGATGTGTCAAATTAACCAAAATGTGAGAGATGTGTCAAATTAACCAAAATGTGAGAGATGTGTGTCAAATTAACCAAAATGTGAGAGATGTGTGTCAAATGAACCAAAATGTGAGAGATGTGTCAAATTAACCAAAATGTGAGAGATGTGTCAAATTAACCAAAATGTGAGAGATGTGTGTCAAATTAACCAAAATGTGAGAGATGTGTGTCAAATTAACCAAAATGTGAGAGATGTGTAAAATTAACTAAAATGTGAGAGATGTGTGTCAAATTAAGCAAAATGTGAGAGATGTGTGTCAAATTAACCAAAATGTGAGATTTGTCAAATAAGCAAAATGTGAGAGATGTGTGTCAAAATAAGCAAAATGTGAGAGATGTGTGTCAAATTAAACAAAATGTGAGAGATGTGTGTCAAAAAAGAAAAATGTGAGAGATGTGTCAAATTAAGCAAAATGTGAGAGATGTGTCAAATTAAGCAAAATGTGAGAGATATGTGTCAAATTAAGCAAAATGTGAGAGATATGTGTCAAATTAAGCAAAATGTGAGAGATATGTGTCAAATTAAGCAAAATGTGAGAGATGTGTGACAAATAAACCAAAATGTGAGAGATGTGTGTCAAAAAAGCAAAATGTGAGAGATATGTGTCAAATTAAGCAAAATGTGAGAGATGTGTCAAATTAGGATAAATTAGAATTTACTCATTTTCTGAATATGGAGATTCATATTTACAATTTATATCATGATAATTCTATAATGAAAACAAATTAAAGTAGGTAAATGTAATGCTTCTTAGTTATTTTGATTTAGGATTAGGGTCACAATTCGCAAATATAACATTATTTTGTTTGCATTTAATGGGACAAGTTTTTCTTTTTGGTAAGTTTATCATTTGGTAAATTGCTTCGTGTATAATGCAGCAATTATACTCTGACTTTTAATTATAGGCATTGTTCGGAAAGTAGGTATTAAACATAGATCATGGTAGGTCAATATGAAATTTCAAATTCCAGATTGGATCATTACCCATGTTACGAGTATTCGGGTAATACAGACTCATGTTATGTGTCTAAATTTATATGAGTATTCGGTAATTTTGTGGATTATTACTCTTCTGATTTTGGTTATTCCATGAATGTCAGATAAAACGATAAATGTATTTAATATTATTCATTTTTTCTATTCCGTGACTTATCCTAGTGAACGTGAGGCCAATGTACTCAGTGTTTTAAACATTAAATGTAATTAACTCACTCAATATTATTATCACGTGCTTGATAGCACAGAGAATTATTAGAATTAAAGATGACGTTGGATATTATTAAACTTCAAGGGGAGTGTAATAAATGAAGCTTACGCATGTACAGTTTGTGTGAATTATATTTGGACAGTTGGACAGCAAGAAGATCACAGATTTGCTTGATTGGGGGGATTAAAACCTGTCCGAAATAATGGGGATGAGAATTCAGGGAAATGAAATAGAAATGATATATCATTGAAACAAATGAAATAGAAATGATATATCATTGAAACAAATGAAATAGAAATGATATATCATTGAAACAAATGAAATAGAAAAGATATATCATTGAAACAAATGAAATAGAAATGATATATCATTGAAACAAATGAAATAGAAAAGATATATCATTGAAACAAATGAAATAGAAATGATATATCATTGAAACAAATGAAATAGAAATGATATATCATTAAAACAAATGAAATAGAAAAGATATATCATTGAAACAAATGAAATAGAAATGATATATCATTGAAACAAATGAAATAGAAATGATATATCATTGAAACAAATGAAATAGAAATGATATCATTGAAACAAATGAAATAGAAATGATATATCATTGAAATAAATGAAATAGAAATGATATATCATTGAAACAAATGAAATAGAAATGATATATCATTGAAACAAATGAAATAGAAATGATATATCATTGAAACAAATGAAATAGAAATGATATATCATTGAAACAAATGAAATAGAAATGATATATCATTGAAACAAATGAAATAGAAAAGATATATCATTGAAACAAATGAAATAGAAATGATATATCATTGAAACAAATGAAATAGAAATGATATATCATTAAAACAAATGAAATAGAAAAGATATATCATTGAAACAAATGAAATAGAAATGATATATCATTGAAACAAATGAAATAGAAATGATATATCATTGAAACAAATGAAATAGAAATGATATCATTGAAACAAATGAAATAGAAATGATATATCATTGAAATAAATGAAATAGAAATGATATATCATTAAAACAAATGAAATAGAAATGATATATCATTGAAACAAATGAAATAGAAATGATATATCATTGAAACAAATGAAATAGAAATGATATATCATTGAAATAAATGAAATAGAAATGATATATCATTAAAACAAATGAAATAGAAATGATATATCATTGAAACAAATGAAATATAAATGATATATCATTGAAACAAATGAAATAGAAATGATATATCATTGAAATAAATGAAATAGAAATGATATATCATTGAAATAAATGAAATAGAAATGATATATCATTGAAACAAATGAAATATAAATGATATATCATTGAAACAAATGAAATAGAAATGATATATCATTGAAACAAATGAAATAGAAATGATATATCATTGAAACAAATGAAATAGAAAAGATATATCATTGAAACAAATGAAATAGAAATGATATATCATTGAAACAAATGAAATAGAAAAGATATATCATTGAAACAAATGAAATAGAAATGATATATCATTGAAACAAATGAAATATAAATGATATATCATTAAAACAAATGAAATAGAAAAGATATATCATTGAAACAAATGAAATAGAAAAGATATATCATTGAAACAAATGAAATAGAAATAATATAGGGTAACTTACGAATTATCGGTCAGTTCCACATCTTCGTTTCTATATGGAAAAAAAATATTATAATAATTATTAAATTTTTAATTGAGTGGATACCGATTAAAATTAAATAATTATTATCGTATCGTTTTTTCTCATGTGACCGAAGATGTGGAACTGACCGATAATTCGTAGCTTTCCCTATCTATTGAATAACTTTAATAGACTGTAAAGAACCTGTAATATCAGATAAATTATTTCAAAAGTCTGAATCTCTCTCAATTAGACACTAATTGTGAATCTGATAAGAAAAACTTTCAAACATGCTTAATTAGATGTGATACAAATAATGTACTTAAAAAACTACATTAAATCTACTTAAGGAAATAGAAACTTACTTCAATAAAACTTATAATGCTATAAAATAATTGGTTCTGGG
>CANNZV010003598.1:0-30211 GCA_947561585.1 Caprella mutica
CTGTAGCTTCTCCAAGATCCCCTCTAAAATCTGCCCTCAAGCTTTGTTGCTTCATCAAATGCCTGGCCATTAGTATGCATGAAATCTCGTGGCTCAACTGTGGCTTACAATAATAGCGGCAGAAATTTTGAGTTATTATGGAAGAAGCAAGAGGAGTCTGCTCGTAGAGACTCCAAGTCATGTGTTGTTTCAAACTAGGATGGATTTTCGCTTAGCATTTCATGAATCCTGAGAGCATATGAACTAAATATAAGATTTTGACAAAGGAATTACACATTTACATTGCTACCAATTCAGAAAGCAAACATGTAATTCTAGGAGTTAGAAGATATAGTTATTTGAAATCGTATACCTATCGTTGAAATTTTTTCTGTTCGGAATAAATTCGATGAAAAAACTCTGTTATCGAATCATCATCATCGAAGCTTTATATATTATTTAATGTTCGAAGTCCCACTCGTAAATCTAACCAGATTACACAAGAAACAAATCTCATCCAAACAAGCGTGTAGAAAAAAACCTGATGAGCAAACACAGCTTACATCCTCATTTCACGAATTTACTCCAACTTTTACAATAGGACTAGTTTAATGTCGAATAAGAATAAAGAATGCCAAAAGTTTGCCCTTTGTTTTCGCTTCCCCTTGATCCATCCCGACCAAACACGAAAAGAGTTTCAGCCTTAAGTCCATCTTCTTCTAAATCGAATCAGCGTCAAAAGGACAATCTCATCTGCAGAAATAAAGAGGGAGGAGCTGCATGGATCAGGCGCCAAAACACAGTCAATATTATCACAAGGAAGGAAAGGTCATTACTGTATCATACTTTTTAAGGCCGAACACACGCAGAGTTTTTTTTAAGCTCCTTCTACTTTTTCCACGAGAATATAAGAAAAAACGATACAATAATTATTTATTTTAGTTGGTATCCATGATACCTGCAAAAAAACTCTGCGTGTGTACGGCCCTTTAGATGTACGCTTTAGATTCATGTAAAATTTTCAGAGATATATCTATGCAATACGAACAAATTATGTAATCAATAAATAATCAAATTTTTTAAATGTGAAGTTTTAGAACTACTAATATTTATTCAATTTTCTGTTTTAAAGAAATAATTTTGCTTCAATTGCAAAAGATATAATTTAAGATCAATGAAACTTGAAAACTTCCATTACCCGAATATAAGTACCTACAACAATTGAACATTAAAATTAAATATTGTTGTACTTACTTATCATTCGTAATAGATGATAAATTCACCTTCAGCAAACAGAGTTTTGTTTAACAATGTAGTTTATTGAGTCATTATAATGGTTATGCATGATTATTGCCTCAATTAACATTCACATTTGTCATACTAATTATCCTGTAACTTTGAATTGACACGATTAATTAATTCGATGAGGTTATTATCACTGTTTGATCGGCTGCTAATTGTTATAGGTACATGAAATACCATTAGGCAAATAGTTAATAATGGTTCGATCAATGAGGTTCTGTTTTTCATGAGCAATCTGAGTTCGAAAACAAACTGATGATGCTACCTGCATCAAACCGTTTTGGTCGTGTTTTCAAATTCATTTCCCATGCTAAAATGTAGACTGTCTTTGGATTCAGACTGAATAGCCTCACTAACGAACCTCGAGCAGAATAACTTCCAGTGCCTCAAAACTTTCCCGAGAACTCGATAATTTAACAAGTTATATTCATAGACTTTGGCAGCGATGGAGCTGCAGCCATCTTTTCTCCGGTTCGCTCAATTGCTATATCCGATTCAGGTAATTGAGTAGATGCAATCATGTCTTATTTTAGGAAAACAAAAATGTCATGTACCTCTGAGTCAATTGGCATGATTTTAATGTCTTCTACCATTAAGTTTATGAAGCATTTTATGGTGTATATTTGTTGTTTGAAAAGTCGTCATGTTGTATATATCCTTTTTATGACTTAGGAATGGTAATTCTTGGCTTTGTGTTGCTGCAATTATTATGCTTCCAGGAATCTTGTCATAGAGAAATTCCTCTGTGAAAATATGCTCAGCCATTATAAAAAAAGACAATCAACGCTTCTAAAGTTCGTCACACACTAGAAGTCTTCAAAAAACTTCTACATGAAATTTTTTTGGTTGTGTTCACATAGGCTTTACACCAGTTCGTACGACTGAGAATATTTGCATACTGTCCCATAAACAGGCGGAACAATAGCTTCTTTTTGTCTCATTCAAGAGAGGGATGAAAGAGGAGGCTTTTTCAACATCATATCACGAGCATTAGGAAGCAAGAGCGAAATGCTAATGCTTACTCTACTCCCTTTATCGTTTTGTTGCAAGATTCGGCATAATGCCCTTGCAATTAGCATAAGTTGTGAATGAATAATTAAAGCACCAGACTAGTTGTACGAATGCAAATAAGCAATGAATATAAATTATACATTGGCTTGGAAGATTTTATTCAGATCTATGTTTTCTATTCGTGTATGTGCTGTTAAGTGAAATCGTTTGGAATGGGAGATATGATATTTCTTATGGGAACATATTTGTGACATATTGCCTGTCATGCAAATCTATTGTTGATACTTTACTGACAAAACAAATTAGTACGCAATATAAAAAGTGTCACTAATATTTCCCACTCAGGCATCATAATATAAACCGTCACATCTTTCAGTCAGGACACATGTAGTAACGTACTTTCCTGCATTTTAGTATATCTTCATTCCTCTGGCTGGCAGAGAAACACATTAAAGCTATAAGAACTCATGAAAAATACAAGGGAGAGATAATGTTCCTCTTGGGTAATCTGAGTTTTGCAGCGACGTTCGGGTGGAATGAGCGCACTCGGCATCTTCACGCTAGCTACCAGCTTTATACTGCTGCCAAATGGCAACAGAATTTCCATTCTCCGGTGTTTCGGCCAGACGCAAATGTCCCTATGGAAAAAATAACAATATTCATGGGGATTGGAATAGCTATGTACACCCAAATGCTAGCTGCGATGAATAATTATTGTGGATTTATTTTATTGGATAATACAATAATTTACCGTTAACTATATAGTTAGCCAGTAAAATAGGATGGTACTAAGTTTATTTTTATTCTTTTATACATTATCATCAATTATTGGTTATGCAATAACTTTTTATTTTGAGAATTGATAAAACTATTTTATTTTGTTAGGAAATAAAATAATTTATCATTACCTAGTTAGTTATTTTAAATAGGGTGGTACTAAGTTAATTATTATTCTATTATGTAAAATCATCAATTATTGTCATCAAGTCAATAACTTTGATTCTTTGAGAGATTCTAGAGTTACTTTTTACCAATTTTTAGACTAATTAAGGTTATGAAATCCATTATCAGGAAGCTCTAAATTTTGAAGTTCATTAAAAACATATCAAACCAAATTTACTTCTACTTATAAACAGTTATTTCAAATCTCCAATCCATTCTAATGATCAATTTATTCCGGCTCAAAGGTCAATGTAAATTCTCACATTGGATTCCATCTTTATGATCTCCTGAACAAGTAGTTGAAGCTGTAAAAAATAAATTGACTGCAGCTTATAGAAATAACGTACCGAGTGAAGATGCAATAAAACGGAGACGGACCAGCTCTTTTCCGAACATTTCACTGTTATTAAAAGAAATGAGCCAGACTACTCCACTTCAATTGGGATGAAGTCTTGGAATTATGACATAATTGGAAAATACTTACGCCGGAATTACAGATTGTTATAGGACGTGATGATGTAACGAGCATTTCTGATTGTGAAACTGATTTCTCACACCATTTGAAACAGATTTAAACAGTCATGGAGTTGAGGAAAAGTTAATTGAAATTAAAAATACTTTAAATTCCTCTTCACACATATATGTACAGTCAAAGAAATGTTTATCATTTTTAAGAGTTTACAAATTTCACATTTGCAGATATAAAATTTACTAATTTTAATTATTGTAGTAGCAGACATACTTTTTTTTATATCAATTGGTCTAGGTACATGATGACAAATTTGTAATATTTGAATATAAAATAAAATTAGAAAGCTGTGATATGAGAATTTTCATCATGCAGATATACTTTTCTTTGATAGTACATCTACATGGTATGATACATCACGACAAGCAAGCAATTCAAGATAGATTGTTCTTATACGTATTCACACATTCAAGGGATCTTATTTGGATGAACACCTGTGCAGAAAGTTCCTTCAGATCGTAACATATGGCTGTCAAAGTTTATTGTTTCAATTATAATAGGAACAGTAAGACATTTAATATTTCCATTTAACACTCTTTAAGAATTGAGCTAATCAAGATTGTTTTGCTTATGACTTACATGATCATAATAAAACTGGGTGTTTCAGAAATAAGGCAAAATGATTTGTGCTTCAAAAAATCATTTCAAAATTGATATTCGATACAATATAGTACATGAGATCTTGAAGCTAGAGTTATAATCTTTCTATTTCAGAAATTTAATTTTTGAAATAAATATTTTTCATCATTGCTGTAGATAGAAATATTGTGATCCGCAAAGAATGTGAGAATAATTCATTAATTGCCAAAAAATTGATAATGAATCTTTCAACTGTTTGGAAAACTGTTGAAATGTTCAAGGGAACTGGTTGAAGAGACACAATTCGGATCTAAAAACGATGGAAAAATTGCATCGAAATTGACGTTGATGTGATCGTAACTGGATACAGAAGCTGGTGTTATAAATCTTCAATGTATCAAGTGCTGTAAGAATACATGCGAATGAACCCATTGAAATAGGATGAATCATCTTGATAATATTGGGTATCATGAGAGAAAGAGAGCTGAAAGAAGTCGTCACACCCGAATGAGATAGCTGATGGGATTTTTCCTAACTTGGTGTTCGCTGACAAGAAGAAAATATATAATAAGCAAGTTTTAAACCATCAGAATGATTGAAATTGGAGTTCTTCAAGTTCAGTCATGGGTAGGATTGTGACGAGACGTCAAAATTTACAGTCTGTGATAGTATGGGCTACTGCGACGGCCACTGGAAGATGTCCCCTCGTATTCGTCTCTTGTGGGGTTATATTAAACTCAAATTTACGGTACCTTTCTCTAATTCTGATATTAAAAATGAAACCATACGTTACAGAACACTTTCAGAGTTCAAATTGGAGTATCCAATAGGACTAAGCACCATCACATGGCTCCAAATTTAACAGACCAGAATTCAATCGAACATTTCATCCTTCATTGGCAAAGTTGTCTGACAAGCAAACAGTCAAGACCATATAATCCTTTGAACTTTTATTTCTGGACAATTACAGAGACAAGGGTCTTAGCTACTCCTAACACTATCAATTTTGCAAGTGGAATGTAAAACAAGAACAGTTACAGTTCCGGGACAAAAAGAACTGTACTTCGTAATGAGGGTGGTCTCGTTTGAAATCTTCCAGTGCAGTTACTTCGTATGAACAGGATTTCGTGTCCATGTGAATAATCTTCTTCTACAGTTCCTCTCTCTATACTGTTGATAAGGTAAGTATTTATGTCGTTTATACTGAAAGGAATACGTTGGTCGATTGTTCGTAGCTTTCTCCGAACAGCTCTTCATTTTGTAAAATGTGGCTCTTCCACTTTTATATCTTGCAATTTTACGATGAGAATAACTAACAAATAAGAATTACCCAAATGCTATCATCTTATGCGATAACTTTCCAACTTAAATGAAATTTGTCATGAAATCGCTATTCTGTAGGTACAGGATCAGTGGTGTAATTTGGCATGTTTTATTTTCGTCATTTTCGTTATCAGATCCATAGAAATGCTAACTCAGCAAAATTTCACAAAACATGTATCTACGAACATAATTTTTTGCCAAAAATAATATAAATGTTACTCTAAATGTATATATATATATATATATATATATATAATATATATAAAATAAATGTATGCAGGATACTGGAAGTATAGAAAACATGCCAAATGCCATCCAGATACTAAAAGTATAGAAAATTGTAGAGGCCATGCACCTGGATAATCTTAGTCGAACCAGTATGATAGTGAATATTTCCCACCCTAATTACATTATTTAATAAAATAAAATTAGTGAATAGAGATCACTGAAAAATAAAAATAACACAAGTAAGAAAGTATAACTAGTAAAAGATTAATACTACCATAAATAATAACATAAGTTAAATAATACCCCTATTTAAAGAATATCACTAGTTAAACAATATCACCATAGTAAAAGAATATCACCATAGTAAAAGAATACCCCTAGTTAAAGAATATCACCATAGTAAAAGAATATCACCATCGTAAAAGAATATCACCATAGTAAAAGAATACCCCTATTTAAAGAATATCACCATAGTAAAAGAATACCCCTAGTTAAAGAATATCACCATAGTAAAAGAATACCACTAGTTAAAGAATATCACCATAGTAAAAGAATACCCCTATTTAAAGAATATCACCATAGTAAAAGAATACCCCTAGTAAAAGAATATCACCATAGTAAAAGAATACCCCTATTTAAAGAATATCACCATAGTAAAAGAATACCCCTAGTTCAAGAATATCACCATAGTAAAAGAATACCCCTATTTAAAGAATATCACCATAGTAAAAGAATACCCCTAGTTAAAGAATATCACCATAGTAAAAGAATACCCCTATTTAAAGAATATCACCATAGTAAAAGAATACCCCTAGTAAAAGAATATCACCATAGTAAAAGAATACCCCTAGTTAAAGTATATCACCATAGTAAAAGAATCCCCTTATTTAAAGAATATCACCATAGTAAAAGAATACCCCTAGTTAAATAATATCACCATAGTAAGAGAATACCACTAGTTAAAGAATATCACCATATTAAAAGAATATCACTAGTTAAAGAATATCACCATAGTAAGAGAATATCACCATAGTAAAAGAATACCACTAGTTAAAGAATATCACCATAGTAAAAGAATATCACTAGTTAAAGAATATCACCATAGTAAGAGAATATCACCATAGTTAAAGAATACCACTAGTTAAAGAATATCACCATAGTAAAAGAATATCACTAATTAAAGAATATCACCATAGTAAAAGAATATCACCATAGTAAGAGAATACCACTAGTTAAAGAATATCACCATAGTAAAAGAATATCACTAGTTAAAGAATATCACCATAGTAAGAGAATATCACCATAGTAAAAGAATACCACTAGTTAAAGAATATCACCATAGTAAAAGAATATCACTATTTAAGAATATCACCATAGTAAAAGAATATCACCATAGTAAAAGAATACCACTAGTTAAAGAATATCACCATAGTAAAAGAATACCCCTATTCAAAGAATATCACCATAGTAAAAGAATACCACTAGTTAAAGAATATCACCATAGTAAAAGAATACCACTAGCATCATTTTATCAAATGTATTACTTTATATTGGACAATATTGTTAACGTAACTGTTACGACGCGTCACTACCAAGAAAAAAAATCAAATATTTATAAAAACAGATGTTCAACAACCCACTGATAGTATGCCACCAAAGTCAATGCATTAATTAATATGCAATAACCACACGGAACAAGATATCAGCACTATTATATTATATAATCATTTAATTCTATAATTTAATATCAATTATACTTCCAGCTTTTATAGCGTATTATGATTTTACTTAAATATAATAAATATAATTTTTGTAATCGTTTGAAAGATTTTATTAAGGCAATCTTAAGTTGCGCAAGATAACAGTTTTCGTTATTTTGATCACTATATATTTATACTGTTGGAAATAGTCCAAGATATACGTATTGCACTGGTATTTCCGTTCATTTATTTATCTGATATACTAATTTTCATTACAATTAGATTGGAGGTCGGGAAGCAACAAATCCATTACGATTTTCATATTCTAATGCCTAAAAAACAGGATAATTAGGCCCGGAAACGCTTTCGCTTCAAGGACTATCAATTATAAAGAGTTAATATATGAATGAATTCTTCTTTTATCATCAACATTCTACTTAAAACCTAGCTAACAAATTTTGTTTTAGGAAAGAGTGAACTTTTTGAGTGATATTGTTTACAAAAAAATGGTTTCTAGTATGTATATAAAAAAATGACAACAGATTTTTTACGTTGTAAGTGATCAGCATTTGTCATATCATTAGCGGCCATTATACTCTTCACACAAGCATTAAATAATTATTAAAAGTTATAATATATACCTATTTAGTTCTTTTAATTCTCCTACAAAATGTGTATTAAATTGTACTCACTATACTTTTTTTCAAGAGGAATCTTGTTTCCAGCGTGTGAAATCTTACCAGCCCCAATGGGGAGACATTTTCTAAACTTTCTACCGTGCTGAAACTCAATATTGCATCCATTATATGGAGGATGAAATGTCTGGTCCAAGACTTCTTAAACGAGTGTTTTATCCCTAACAAAATTTCTGTTAAAAAAACACTTAGCGTATTTACAATAGGTTTAAAAACGTTCTCTTACCGAAAATATTTATCCAATCCGAATGGTGTAAAGATGGTTTAGTCACCCAATTAGGTATAAATTTAGAGAATTAACTTGAGGAAAAGGGAAAGACCAAATTCCAAAGAACAATCAGAAAAGTCTTTACTCTGATGCCTATTTGCATGAATAGACTTTAAATGGCGGGAGTTTCGAGGACTTCAATAAAATCACTTTGCTGACATCCGAAACTTTTCGATCTTCTTCTCGAGTTCAAAATAGAATTTAGGCAAATAAAAGTTTTTAACTTGAATATATCCCTTATATCAATCTCTTATATGCAATTATTTACCTATATCCTCCTAGTTTGACTCGCTTCTCATATATAACAAAAATAAATGTGGCCCACTAAAAATATATTTATATCTTTTATTCGAATATCATTTTATACACCGTGGATGCTTCATTAGGTAGCATTACGTAGTACTAATTACTATATTTGGTCATTTAATACAGGATTATCTCCGAATATTCTCCTTTAAATTCATGTTTCAATAGCGAAATATTTCTCGGTTGTAAAAAAAATGTAAAGGAAATACTTCAAAAACTTGCTCACCCTATCTTGCGTGTTAGATTCTACATCAAACATACAGGGACCAATTATTTACCCAAAAATATCATCATACAAGCTTCGTATTTTGGTTTTGAAGCCGAAAAGATATTCTTTTGAAAATATTGAAATGGATACGGAAGAACTATAGGCCGAAACTCTGAAACCAATGTCGAATGGAAAAGATGGACGGCATTCGGAATGGTAAGTCAATAGCTGAGGGCATTTCTTGAGGAGCTTTGATGGATAAAATAGATACTATGTATAAACATAGATATTTCCGTGCCATCAATGAATTGGATAAGACGATACATACATACTAGGGTTTGGTATGTCATTTAGTTAGACATATAAGACGTTTCATGTCTGTTGGACTTATGTATACAATCTGTATGTCTTTTTGTCTGTCATATATGGTTTGGTATGTCCTTTGGTCTGACATGTATGGTATGATGTGTTATTTGGTCTTGCAGATATATGGTTTGGTATGTCTGGTTTATTTTATGGTCTGATATGTGTTTGGTCTAAGCTATTAACCACTATAGTTGTAATATAATAGAATATTCCATCAATTATAACTAAATCATCTTTTTAATCATTTTTCCCAGTTTGATTTTCAGAATACAGTTATATATTCAAAAAGATTTTTTCATTATCTAGGGAGAAAGTTCAATGGACTTTTCATTTCCTCAACATGGTACCTAGATCTTCTTTGGCTCTCAGCTTGTTTGCTTTAGTCGACACTACTTTCAGGATTAATTTGAACGGAGTATTCAAATGAGAGTGGTAGCTAGGTACTGACTTGCTTTCTTTCCAAGTAAAGGTAATGAGACGCTAGAAAAGAAACCATGAACACGTGGGAAGTTCTGAAGGACTAAAAAGATGATTTTTTTATTCATCTATAAAATATATTGTAACCTAACTACCAGCTTAATTTTGTGTGGGAATGAGATTATTTTGAAGAATATTTGACTTGTTCATTGAACATACATTCAAAGGACTCTCATTCTAGCATTATGATACAGTATATAGGTTCTTAACTACACAACTTTGTTAATAAAAGTTCAGAATCACATGTACTAAATAGATTTCATTGCACTATTAGTAAAGTCAGATTATATAATATACAGTAATGTATGGCCAAAACAATAGAAAATCTTACATTTTTTTTTCTATGAAACTCATCCATTATTGGTTCCCGAACAGAATATATTTCAATTTTTTGCAGTGATTTTTTTCTTGAATCTCAGTTCAAATTGCAATCACGATTCATTAATTACTTCCTTACACTATTAGCCGGAAATGTTGGGAGGAAATGTACTTAATTCACCATCGAAAAAAGTGTATTGGAGCAGTGCAAGTTTTGGACTGAGAATTAATAGCGCCAGACGGAGTAAAGGCCTCCCCCAAATGAGTTTCTTCGACGTGAGACTAATGCACCCTTTTTGGCGGCTCCATTTCCCTTCCTTCGATAGACTCTCAGTTAGACTAACCTGAAATCTTTGGCAAACATATTGAACTGCCTTTTTTACGCCATTAGATTTCATGTTAGAAACCGAAGAACCCCTCCTGGTTAGGCGTGTATCGTCTTATTGAGTTAATTTATAGTGTGGAACTCTCTGGACAGTGGATTCACTTCCAATC
This sequence comes from Caprella mutica, assembly GCA_947561585.1. NCBI lineage: Eukaryota > Metazoa > Arthropoda > Malacostraca > Amphipoda > Caprellidae > Caprella > Caprella mutica. The sequence goes on from CANNZV010003598.1 coordinate 10,727, forward strand.
GGAATTTTTTTTTGATAAATTATTCAATAATCCTTATTAGGGTACTTTTATATTTCTTATGATCGTATTTTTATAATGGAATATCACAATTTCAGTTAGAATTGTTGGGATTGTGTCATGAATTTCAGATGAAAGAGGATGAAGTATAAAATTATATTTCAATTTATGATAAAGTTCAATTGGATTTTCGCTGAACCATTATTATCGTCCGTGACAGATGGTATTTTTTGTCATCAAATTAAATTTTTTACTGGGAATTAATACGAATATAAAATGATTTATTGTTTCAAATAATTTAATGGTTAAAAGCATTACATAACAATGAGAAAGAAAGCCACTTGACTGTTCTCTGGGTTGATGTTGAGAGAGATATAAAGGCAATTATTACGTAACATGATTTATACATAGTTGTACACAAAGAACAGAGATATATTCCTGGGAGAAATATGTGTCTCTTTTCATTGTTATTCAACGGAGTGAAACTTAAAATGTCGTAACGGCTGAAAATGTCCTTTTTACGCTACACACATACGAGTATTACGCATTCAGTGAGCATCAGACAGTGTGTATATGAATGCATTCTGTGTGTTCAAGAAAGTCACTTTCAGTGCAAAATTAAGACTTGCCTAAAATGGAGTTCTTGTACAGTAAAATAATGGTTGTAATAATTATAATAATGAACATGTTTTGTGAGTGATATATTTCGATAAAGATATTAGGAGTATTTAGACCAAAAATAAACATAGTTAGTTTATACATTATAAGTTCATTCAATATTTTTAACTTTTGAAATTAAACTCTGTATGATCCTTTTTATTCACTAAATATAATTTCATCAGTGCCGGTCAAATTTATTCTTCATTTTCTGATATTACAAGCATCATTGATAATCTTAGACACAAAAAATAAAACAATTACCAAAAGAATTAGCTGACGAAAATTAAATGAACAAATTATGATGATGAGCCTTCAAGTTGGTTGTTTGCAATGTTCCAAATCAAGTTCTGAAATACTAATCCACAACTGCAATGTCAACCCAAAGCAAAACTCCCAAATAGCAGCAACATGGATCCGTAGATAAAGACGACACGGACGTTAATTTGAAGGAGAAGGCTAGATAATGCATCCTTTAATTGCATCTTGCGAGAACATTTCTCATTTGTGTCTAGTAGTAATAGGGTACTCTTTTTTGTTTGTCACTCGCAAGATAACGACCTTCTTGCAGCTCCAAACTGACACTTAATTGCGGAAAGGACAATGTTCTTAGATTACAATCCGACGCAAGATGCAACGTCTGAAGGAAGGAATACTTCGAATACTGAACGGATGGGGTTTTCGACATCAGTATAATATGGAGTGAGGAGAAAATCATAGCAGTGTTAGACATGAGAGAAATCTCAAAAAAAAAAACGTAGCCTCCGTTTTGGAAGAGTACTTAATTAGAATAATTAAAAATATAAAATATGGTGATACATAAATATATTAATATGAAAAATATATTCAAAATTGGTTGAAGGTATATTTACAGAATCATAGTCTTATAATATGGTTATTCCGTAATAAATATGATTATATAGTATAAATGACGTGCTCTATTTGAGTAGGAATTTAAAATGTTCCATCCTAATTCTTATTATTGAAACCAAAATAACATTACTTAAGTGCAAATCATGATAATTGTCATATGTCTTTCTTCATAAATCACTGATTATTAAGAATCAAACTTTTATAGAAAATGAAGATTTAATTGAAAATAATAAAATGTAATTGGAATCAAATTATTCCTTTCCCTTTGATGTATAATTATATCTAACAAACTAAATCAATCACAAAAAGAATTATACGTAGAGCTCAGAAAATATGATAAAGATAAACAATCGACATTTGTTTGTCTCCAACCGATGTCAGGAGGTATGAACATCTCTTTTTGGTTCAAATATTAATTGTTCCCTTTCATACAAACTCTCGATATTTGAACATAAAATATTTGTAAACACTCACAATAATTCATTGAACAGCCTCGCTGTGACTAAATAAATAAACCAACAGAGATCGTGTCCGATTTTTATTGTTATTATCAGAGATTCAGTTGCGAATAAGTTTTAGGGAGAATAGCTTTGAAGAGCCGGTTCAGGAGCGCCATATCTCCCACTCTTATATCCGGTGTCGGTAAGTTCCTGCCATCAATAATAACTCCGATGACAGCTCCCACTTGTAAAGAGTCCTTCTGAGCCACAACCAATGGCCAAGGTCTTCCTCTTGGAGCCACTCACGGAGATAGAAATTGGCTCTGGAACACCCTGCATGTGTTGGATCTGAGACACTGTGAAAGTTATGGAAGCTCTCTTAGAAAACACTGTCGCAGTTACTTCAACACAAATATCAAACAAAGTGAAGAACGAATTCGACAACACTAAAATCCGGTCGGGAATGACTCGTTTATTCTACCAATAACAGGCAGCTATCCGAGTAAATCATTTTACACTTTTACCTAACCGATTACTTGAAGGATATTGAAATGCCTTTTGTTTTTCTGAAATGGATATAGAAAAAACTCAACTGTCACCTAAAGCATTGGAATGTGTGAAAATTGAAGAGGAAAATCCATGCACCTACGGAAATTAACACGGAGAGGCCGCGTTTCAAGTGTCACCGAGAAATGTCTTTGTGCTTCCGCCGCTTTGCTTATAGGGAGGAATAATGTTCTCTTGTTCTCCTGGAAAGAATGCACCATCAGCAATTCCTGCCTTCACAAGTAGGCTTTTCATCCTTATATGCTCAAATATTGGACATTGAAACTTAGTTAATGTTTTATGGTTTGAAGTACAAGGGAATTGATATTTTCTTTCTCCTGGAAACGACTTATGAATTTTGAATAAATATTATGTTCATTCGAGGATGATTTACACCACTTCGCAAATATGGTCAAATTTTGTCTAGTGTGCATTACTGTTAAATATGGTTTATGTAAAGATATAAGTCGATTAAATTATGGTATCGGAAATAATACGGTAGTTTAATAACTAGTGGTTATGATAATACGATTATAAAGTTTAGGTAAAGATTCTAAACCATCCATATCATTTTGTATATAGTCATTAAATTAGTCGGTCCTTTTTATTCAGCAGAATAATACTGCTGCCATCGCATTCCATTAAAATCTTGTCAAGACATAGATTATCTTTTCTCTCGTCCGAGACTAATTACAACACACAGGCTTCACTGTGCACATTATTTTGCTGTTGAGATACACAAACTCCGTTGGAAGTAATTAACTCTCTTAATTACCTAAGTAGCTTCCTTGCCATCACCAAACAGACTGATTATACCACCCAGGGACCGTAATGAATGGAGAAGATGCATCTAGGAGAAAACTTATTTAAGTGCACCGTAACTCCAAGCTGCTTCAGGATCACAATTGGTTAAAGAGTGATCTATTACCAACAACATTGACCAATCATCTAACTTCTCCTCAGTAACTAGGACATCATCTTCAAAATGGCTCTATGAGAAACTTCTTATGAGTATATTTGTTTTGTGTATTATTAAATTGTTGTAATATTAGCCTAAATTTAAGCTAACTGTATATCTTAATGTTTAGCTATATTTCGTTATTTTTTGTAGCTTTATGTAGCTTTCATTAATGAGCCTAATATAATTATTATATAAGTTATCAAATATACCAAGTAACAATAGAATTTAATGGACACAAAGACGTCATCGAATTCATCAGATATCATCTTAATTCAATAAATATGATCCAATCAGGACATAATTGAGTAGAATGTTCTTTTTAAATCCTCTATTGTATTAAGTTGCTATGAAAGGTTTGATGTTACATTGAAGGAATACAATTAGTGTGTATTTGGAAATTACTTGTAGTACCTATACAGTGTCCACAAAAATTGTATCCACTGCCATTGAATATAAGTACTGCCCATAATTCATTAGTTAATCTACGTCCATTTGGTTTCAATATATTATGCATATTATTGTAGAATGATGAATTATGTAACTTCAATGGCAGTGGACATATGTTTTTTGGACACACTGTAATAGTATCAAACATGAAAGATTACTATAATTTGTAAACCTTTGTCACATTTGTTACGGTTTTAAAGTTCGCATAGTAACTTATACTTATAGGTGTCCCGTAAATGATTTACAAATGGCTTAGTTATTTCATAATAATTAACAAAGTTACTCATTTAACATGATTATTTGTTAATGAATTACAAATGGCACTTATTCAGAATTGGTATTTGTTTTAAATGGTACTCATTTTGCAAGGTTATTCATAAATAATTTACAAACAGTATACATTTACCCCAGCTATTTATTAATAATTTATAAATTAATTTACAAAGTGTATTATTGATAATATAACAAAAAGTACTTCTTTACCTTAGTTTATTATTACTAATTTACAAAGGGAACTTATTTACTTTAGTTTTTTATAACTAATTTACAATGTGTACTCACTGAGCTTGGCTATCTTGTACGCGTCTCTGGTGCTGATGATGTCGACGAATACCTGCAGCTCCGTGGAATTCTGATGATGGTATTGCTCCATTGCATGGCGGAAAGCTCCGTTAATTTCTGTGTAGTCTTCGTCGAATATTGAGCCTGAGCAAGAAAAACAAGAAATGATTAGATGAGCAATGTTAAGATGAATGGAAAACAAGCTATGGTACAATAAACAGTTTTATTGAAAGAGTGGTATGAGAAGTAAATCAATAATTCAGTATCTAATTGTTTATTAGTATTTGAGTATTTAATTATTAGTTAAAATGAAGTAGAAATATAATACTTTATGAGTGTTCTTTATGGAACATATCAAATAATTTTGAAATAAAGAAATAATCATTTGATTGATTTTGTATTTGCTATATTTTATTTAATAGTTATGCGTTATCTAAGATGTTATGCACAGTCACATCATATCTAACGGCTACTCATATTTCATATCTAGCGGTTATTCATTCAATATCTAGCGTATAGTCATAATATATTTAGCGGTTATCCTTTTAATATCTAGCGGTGAATCATTCCATAAGTAGCGGTTATTAATTCCATATATGCGGTTATTCATTTCATATCTAGCGGTGTGTCATTTCAAATATAGCGGTTATTCATTTTATATCTAGCGGTTATTCATTCCAAATCTAGCGGTTATTCATTTCATATCTAGCGGTTATTCATTACATATCTAGCGGTTATTCATTACATATCTAGCGGTTATTCATTTCATATCTAGCGGTTATTCATTACATATCTAGCGGTTATTCATTTCATATCTAGTGGTTGTTCATTTGATATCTAGCGGTTATTCATTCCATATCTAGCGGTTGTTCATTTCATATCTAGCGTTCTTTCATTTTTTTATCTACCGGTTATTCATTTCATATCAAGCAGTTCTTCATTTCATATCTAGCGTTTATTCATTTCATATCTAGCGGTTGTTCATTTCATATCTAGCAGTTCTTCATTTCATATCTAGCGTTTATTCATTTCATATCTAGCGGTTATTCATTTCATATCTAGCGGTATTTAATTTCATATCTAGCAGTTATTCATTTCATATCTAGCGGTTATTCATTTCATATCTAGCAGTTATTCATTTCATATCTAGCGGTTATTCATTCCATATCTAGCGGTTATTCATATCTAGCGGTTATTCATTCCATATCTAGCGGTTATTCATATTTAGCAGCTATTCATATCTAGCATTTATTCATATCTAGCGGTTATTCATATCTAGCGGTTATTCATATCTAGCGGTCTGTCTCTCATTCCAAATGAGTTTGCTCATAAAGGAGGCCATTAAAGTTCAAACTTTACCCGTTGACATCATTCTCCAACCCGAGGCTGGAGTTTCATCGTAATTTCCATTATGGATAAACTTATGAATTTCGAATATACTGCAGAAATCGGTTACTAATAATCTACTTCCAATCATTACTTAGACTTTAGTACAAGTAGATTGAAACTAGTGAAAACTTCCATTTATTTCATAATAAATACATAAATGGTAATATCTTGGTCGAAGAAGATTATTAAATAATATAACAGTTTTCGATGGAGTTTTATTTTCCCGATTAATCGTTGTTGTATGAAAAGTAATATTTATATTTAGTTAAAATAATACTCAAGCCAACAAATTTTTTACTGTTCTAATAAAATGACAGCAAAATGAAATACATGCCAACAGACTACATAAAGCAATTGTGCCACGGAAAATATGCCACCTTATGCCAGGTCTCCAGAAGATGCCACACCATGCCAATATGCCAGTTTGCCATTTTACATGGAATAGATGCATCGTCACGATCCCCTAATTCGTTGGTGCGAATATATGCAATGAAGCTGCCTTGGTGCTATGTAGCGATCATAACTTTAACGTTAAAGGTACACTACTGCCAATTCGATAGGAGATTGCTCTGCTTCGAATAACTCAAGAGTTCTTCAATTCGTGAACTTGCTGAAATATTCACCGGGCAATTGGTGAATTAGAAAGAAGTGGAACTTTCACAGTATTGTGATTTTCATACATGATGTTCTGTAATTTTGTATTTACCATTAACTGTTTTATTACCTAATAATGTTATATTAAAGTGTATAGGAAAGAGTAAGTATGTAATTATTGAGAAAGAAGTTTCTAATTTCTTTATCTTTTATTTGAAAGGTACAAATATAAGGTGCAATGAATATACAAAGTTATGATATTGTATGATTTTAATCATACAGATTTATACATTTGAAATAATGAAAGTTACTTCGATGATTTGAAATACTATATATTATAGTAATTGGAACAAAAGAGAATAGATATCTGCAATAAGTTATATAGTTAGAAAATAAAAAACCATTCAATGAGTTACTTTCTTATCACCGTTTGTAAAGTGTAGAACAATCCAAAATCTCCCGAAATTAAGCAGCGTGTTCGATGTATATAGTGGAGGAGGAAAAATGTAATTACATTTTCCATTAGCGCGCAAGTGATTAGGTACATCGAAATAGAGGGATGCCTTCATATACTTCGCGATAAAATTCATCCCGGCAATTTGGGAAGTGAACTAATTGGTAGGCTCGACGATACGGGAGAAATTCTCCCGATTTTTACGTGTCAAGGACGTGTTTTTAATTGTAGTCTATGCAGTTAGATCTTATCATAATGAGAAACTCATCACCGAACATCTCTCCTATTGCAAAAACTGAAGAGAAAACATGATGATGAAGTAGGTTAAAATGGTGGAAGAAACAGTGTATAATAATACGGAAGGAACAAACATTATGCATAAGGCAGAGAATTTATTATAGTACAATATCAGTTAATTTGGTTTAATATAAAATATTAAAATATTGTATAGAAAACATCCTAACGCAATATTATAATAGTACTCATCTATTCCTTTCAAGCTGCCATTGATAAAATCTAATTCAATAGGAAATCTAATTGTCGTATGTAGCTTTCACTATATTTTGTATTTTAAAATCCGAGGCTATAAAAGATTTAGTATTTATTACTCCTTTAATATTCCAGGAATAAATCTTTCTTGCCTGCTGAAACCATCAAATATTTTACAAATAAAAGAGCCTAGATTCAACAGTTGCCATTTCAATTAACCAGTTGAAACTGTAGACCCCCGTGTCCATCACATTATCAAACAAAAAAATCACATCCAGATACGCTATTCGGTCTCTCGGTTTGTAGAGCAAACGTTCTTCCAGCACTCGATATTTCACAGGGGAATTAATCTTTGCCACCGCTCGACGTTCATTAATTTGCTGGACTATCAATGAACATTGTAATCAGATGTTCGGTAATTAGGTCCCGATATCGAATGGTGTGCATCATCACCACATTGGTCAGTAGGCGAGGGATTTAGTTTATATATTTATTTGTTTCAAACAGTGCATAAACTTTATATTATTTTATTCATGGGATTGATCCTAAATACCCAGTTAAAATTCGGTGCAGGATAGGGGCAGCGGGTGGGGCGCGCAGGGCCGGCATCATGGCAGGCAGAAGGCCGCGATAGGGCCGCGACAGAGCATTTTTGTCCGCTTTTGGGGACCTCATTCTACGTCCCCCCACTGCACTGAACTACACTGGGGCGCTACCCTAAACTGCAGACACGCGCGTCCTAACTACTAATGCGCGACCGCGTAGCGTCCGTGGCCACGCGTGAAACACTAGAGAAAAAATACCCTCATGGCAGATATTGACTGCGCCAATACTGCGCTGAATATGAACACACATATTCATACTATAAAATATGACGCGTTTAACGCATATATACTTCATATTATGAATGTGACGTTATTCGGCAGCAATATTCCAGTCAATATCTACCATGAGGGTTAAAAATGATCATGATGTCTAAATAGCTATTTGAATTAATGTGATTGACGTTTCAAGTTAGGGAAAAATTTATTTAGTAGGGGTTAAACGTCTATTTCAGAAAAAAAGGCCATATCGTTTAGCTACATCAAAAGGAAATTAAATAAAAGGGACTGGAAGAATCAGTCAGAAAGAAAAGTGGCTCTATAAACAATGTCACCTGCCACCCGTCAGTGACAATACTAATGAATGAAAAAAAAAAGCTTCTCCGTGAATGCTGTCACTTACCAAGGATTGTAACGAAAAGAGTCACAAGCACCTGTGGCGATGGTGGATGGAAGAAGGAGATGATGGGAAATGAAGACTTCCTAATACAAAAATCTAAGACCTCGCAGTTGATGAATATAACTTTGCGCTATTCTCCAAAACTGCAAGTAGCGTTAATAAAAATAAACATGGTATAATAATACATTCCAAATTAGCTACAACAGTTCAGGGCTGAAGGGACACCATCTCCTTTTCCATTTACGATATAATAGACTGTAAAGAGTAGTGGTGAGGTTATAAAAGTGAAGTAGATAGCTTTAAATTCATTTATTGGTAAGCAAACTAAAGCTATACATTGTAAATCTTACTTATATATTTTTCCTGTCTAACTGATTGTCAAAGTTTGTAAAATGAGTACCACTTGTTACTAATAATAAAAAATGTAACCATACTTACAAATATAAATTGGGAGAAGAGTAAGAGATTAGGTCGCCAACTTTGATAACGCGTTCCTCGGGGGTGTAGGTCATAAGCACCCCCCCCCCCCCCCCCGATTACGAGCCATATATTTTTTAATCCTTATTTATTTACCTATATTATTTAATCCCCTTGACCCCCTGCCAGGTCATTAATCAATCATTAAGTGTGCAGTACAACAAACTAGTGAAACTACATTAGCAACTCTCAGTTATTTCTATCCAAGTACATAGTTCTTCATTTGTTTAACCATGTAAATAAGGATTAAACAACAGGGAGGGGGGGGGGCTCTTGATCAGGGGGGCTCATGACCGTGCTTAGGTGTGGGAGCGTATGCCCCTTCCTCTATGTCCATCCCAATCGCCAGAATTCTATAGAGGCTCATGACCGTGCTCAGGTGTGAGAGCGTATGCCCCTTCCTCTATGTCCATCCCAATCGCCAGAATTCTATAGGGATATTCCAATGGTTTTATGAACTGGTTTGAAATCGGGTCAGGACAGTGTTTCTGAAAATTGAAACGAACATTATAAACAATTCACTGAATAATTACATTTCGTGCTTATAATAGTAAATTTATGTTCAACTAGACAGCTGATATTGCTGTAATTAATCAACAGATGAATAAAAATACATACTTCGAAACTAACTAGGCACACTGTAGTTCAAAACTAGGCACACTGTAGTTCAAAACTAGGCCCACTGTAGTTCAAAACTAGGCCCACTGTAGTTCAAAACTAGGCCCACTGTAGTTCAAAACTAGGCCCACTGTAGTTCAAAACTAGGCCCACTGTAGTTCAAAACTAGGCCCACTGTAGTTCAAAACTAGGCCCACTGTAGTTCAAAACTAGGCCCACTGTAGTTCAAAACTAGGACCACTGTAGTTCAAAACTAGGACCACTGTAGTTCAAAACTAGGACCACTGTAGTTCAAAACTAGGCCCACTGTAGTTCAAAACTAGGCCCACTGTAGTTCAAAACTAGGCCCACTGTAGTTCAAAACTAGGCCCACTGTAGTTCAAAACTAGGCCCACTGTAGTTCAAAACTAGGCCCACTGTAGTTCAAAACTAGGCCCACTGTAGTTCAAAACTAGGCCCACTGTAGTTCAAAACTAGGCCCACTGTAGTTCAAAACTAGGCCCACTGTAGTTCAAAACTAAGCCCACTGTAGTTCAAAACTAGGCCCACTGTAGTTCAAAACTAGGCCCACTGTAGTTCAAAACTAGGCCCACTGTAGTTCAAAACTAGGCACACTGTAGTTCAAAACTAGGCACACTGTAGTTCAAAACTAGGCACACTGTAGTTCAAAACTAGGCACACTGTAGTTCAAAACTAGGCACACTGTAGTTCAAAACTAGGCACACTGTAGTTCAAAACTAGGCACACTGTAGTTCAAAACTAGGCACACTGTAGTTCAAAACTAGGCACACTGTAGTTCAAAACTAGGCACACTGTAGTTCAAAATTAGGCACACTGTAGTTCAAAATTAGGCACACTGTAGTTCAAAACTAGGCACACTGTAGTTCAAAACTAGGCACACTGTAGTTCAAAACTAGGTACACTTTAGCTAATTGCAATAACAAAAATAATATAACAAATGAAATTTATAGCTATTACACTGAGCAAGTAACACTTGTGAATATCATACTTTAAAAAAAACTGGTATTGGACTTGGTACTGGTATCATTTAACAATATGGTATCGGTGCATCTCTAGTAAATTCCATTGTGTCAATTATTTTATTTAAGATTGAAAAGAGAGCTGAACTTACCTTATAGCTACTTCATATTGAATAGCATCATGTCCTCTTCATCATCTAAAGACATGTTAAAGTTTGAACTGATACATACAAAATTTCTTAAACTAGTTTCCTTTTGGAATGTGTTGAATAATTATAATCCTGAAAAGAAAAACAAAAGTTTTGACAAATATAACAAACAAATTCATGAACATAAATAAAATAGCCTAGCTAGTGACAATATCCAGAGGGAGGAATACAGATTATCATAAACAAACTCACAATTTGAGTTAGCTATGTATAATTTTTTAATAATGATCACACTGTATAAATATGAAAATTAACACAAGAACATAGGTAGATAATTGATAGAACACCAGTTATCTAAATAAATAGGAGTGATATTAGCCACTTCCATACTATGCAAATTTCTATTTAATGTCCTAAACATTATTGAGTTTTAGCATGACAATATAGGAAAAATATGCTTTAAATTCAAATATCTATCAAAGTTTCTTGGATTATCTGACCATTTGAGATACTTTGTAAAATATCTCATTGGTCAAAGGACTCAAAACAATGACACTGGTGAATGAGCAAGGATTTTGACTCTGAATAATATAGTATATAATAACCACCCAGCATCATCTTTTTAAGTATGGCCATCATGATCAAATAACAGAACCATCTCTGAACTATGACTTAAGCACTATTTTTCTACTCAATGCATTAGTTTAAGTTGTAACAGGAGAGTGCACTTAAAATTCTACACATGTTGCTAATAGAAGAATAGACGAGATAATTAAATAGGGGTGTAACAGGTGTGAAAAAAAGGTGTCGTGTGTCCCTTGCGTCAAAAGAAAGTCACCTCCTGTGTCAAAAGAAAGTCACCTCCTGCGTCAAAAGAAAGTCACCTCCTGCGTCAAAAGAAAGTCACCTCCTGCGTCAAAAGAAAGTCACCTCCTGCGTCAAAAGAAAGTCACCTCCTGCGTCAAAAGAAAGTCACCTCCTGCGTCAAAAGAAAGTCACCTCCTGCGTCAAAAGAAAGTCACCTCCTGCGTCAAAAGAAAGTCACCTCCTGCGTCAAAAGAAAGTCACCTCCTGCGTCAAAAGAAAGTCACCTCCTGCGTCAAAAGAAAGTCACCTCCTGCGTCAAAAGAAAGTCACCTCCTGCGTCAAAAGAAAGTCACCTCCTGCGTCAAAAGAAAGTCACCTCCTGCGTCAAAAGAAAGTCACCTCCTGCGTCAAAAGAAAGTCACCTCCTGCGTCAAAAGAAAGTCACCTCCTGCGTCAAAAGAAAGTCACCTCCTGCGTCAAAAGAAAGTCACCTCCTGCGTCAAAAGAAAGTCACCTCCTGCGTCAAAAGAAAGTCACCTCCTGCATCAAAAGAAAGTCACCTCCTGCGTCAAAAGAAAGTCACCCCCTGCGTCAAAAGAAAGTCACCCCCTGCGTCAAAAGAAAGTCACCCCCTGCGTCAAAAGAAAGTCACCCCCTGCATCAAAAGAAAGTCACCTCCTGCGTCAAAAGAAAGTCACCTCCTGCGTCAAAAGAAAGTCACCTCCTGCGTCAAAAGAAAGTCACCTCCTGCGTCAAAAGAAAGTCACCTCCTGCGTCAAAAAAATAGTCACCTCCTGCGTCCATGGGAACATAGGAATTAATTCAAAATTTTAAGCCAATTAGACATATCTGAATTTTGACCTCTTGAAATTTAAGCCAATTAATTGGCTTTAACTGACATACTCTGTAACCCAGTCTGCAAGAGATGCATGAAGTTGTGAAATTTATCCGGTGACTATTATGGCCTTGAAATTAGTGTCCTGAATTATCTGGCGACAATTTCTTAATCAATTCCCTATGTTTACATGTAATTATTGGAGAGTGTTTTGAGATTTCTGGCCATTTTAGAGAGAAATTTAAAAATCTTTTGGAAAGAATTGCTCCAAAAATTGAATATTTGAAGACTGATTGTGCATGTTTTGCAGACTGGTTTGTAACATGGAAGAAAAGTGACCTCCAACAAAGAAAAGTGACCTCCAACAGAGAAAAGCGACCTCCGTCACAGATAAGCGACCTCCGTCACAGATAAGCGACCTCCGTCACAGATAAGCGACCTCCGTCACAGATAAGCGACCTCCGTCACAGATAAGCGACCTCCGTCACAGATAAGCGACCTCCGTCACAGATAAGCGACCTCCATCACAGAAAAGCGACCTCCGTCACAGAAAAGCGACCTCCGTCACAGAAAAGCGACCTCCGTCACAGAAAAGCGACCTCCGTCACAGAAAAGCGACCTCCGTCACAGAAAAGCGACCTCCGTCACAGAAAAGCGACCTCCGTCACAGAAAAGCGACCTCCGTCACAGAAAAGCGACCTCCGTCACAGAAAAGCGACCTCCGTCACAGAAAAGCGACCTCCGTCAGACCTCCGTCACAGAAAAGCGACCTCCGTCACAGAAAAGCGACCTCCGTCACAGAAAAGCGACCTCCGTCACAGAAAAGCGACCTCCGTCACAGAAAAGCGACCTCCGTCACAGAAAAGCGACCTCCGTCACAGAAAAGCGACCTCCGTCAAAGAAAAGCGACCTCCGTCAAAGAAAAGCGACCTCCGTCAAAGAAAAGCGACCTCCGTCAAAGAAAAGCGACCTCCGTCAAAGAAAAGCGACCTCCGTCAAAGAAAAGCGACCTCCGTCAAAGAAAAGTGACCTCCGTCAAAGAAAAGTGACCTCCGTCAAAGAAAAGTGACCTCCGTCAAAGAAAAGTGACCTCCGTCAAAGAAAAGTGACCTCCGTCAAAGAAAAGTGACCTCCGTCAAAGAAAAGTGACCTCCGTCAGTCAAAGAAAGGTTTCTAGTGAAAGTAACCTAATTTTACTGCTCCATTTATCTAAATTTTAAAACTATGTTGACTCTCTAAATATAGCTAGTGCCAAAATTTACATGAGAATAGGTACCTAAATATATTGAAACTGTCAAGATAAATCTTATATAATCTGAATAATCATCATGCCATGTTCAAGAGACTGGCAGATTGTTAGCCAATTTCAAGCCAAAATTTAAAGATTCTGTGACTTGTCAATTTTGGCTCATTTCTTAAAATTTTAGGCCAAATTAACATGGGAACATAGAAATTAAATCAAAACATTAAGCCCAGACTGTAGGAACTGGTAAACTGTTCTCCAAAAAATCTTCTGTTTTGGCTTCTGTTCTCAGTCAAATTAATGCAAATATAGGAGAAAACTAAGGACTGTTCAGACTGTTATTACAGAAAATGTTAAAAATGTCCCATATTCTGTAGACTGGCATTAAGCCAATTAGACATATCTGAGTTTTGACCTTTACAAATGTAACTTATTATGTAAGGCTGAGGGTCAATTAATTGGCATCAACAGATTAACTGGCATATTTTGTATACAATAATACAGAGATCTCTTTTAATAATTGAAGTAAAATTCATTATTCAGGTAAATAGATATAGCTTGTATAGGTACTAGCCAGTCTGCAGAATATATGACATTTTAACATTTTCTGTGCAAACATTCAATAATTTCCTCCTACATTTACATGTATTTTACTGAGAACATGAACATAAGTCAGAATGTAGGATATCTTGGAGAACACTTTACCTGTTCCTGCATTCTGGATAGATCATAGGTAGGAATGAATTCAAAACTATTGAAGAAAATTCAATATACCTAGTAGTCAGTCAAGACTCTAGCGACTGCGAATATCTATCTCAGTATCTCTCTGACTCAATTAATGTCCCAGTCTGTATTTTGGGGTAATTTTCACCGACATGTCGGTGGAATTTTTTGCCCTTTGAATATAATATTCTGGCAAAGTCGGTGGATTTTTATAGCCATTTATTCCAATAATCCTATGTTACCATCAATTTTTGGTGGATAAGTTAGAAAAAAGTTGCTGGATCAGCCAAATTAATAGAAATTTATAGTCTAGTGGATTTTTTCAACTTTTAAAAAGTCAAGTGGAATTTTGTGCCCCAAATACAGACTAGTATAATGCCCAGACTGTATTTCATGGTAAATTCCATCAACTTGTCAGTGGAATTTTTCCCCTTCGAAAATAATATTATACTAGTAAAGTCTGTGGATTTTAGCTATTTAGGTATTCCTATGTTAGTATAACTATAATGTTACCAACTTACCATTATTTTTTTTTATTTTTGGTGGCTAGGTAAATAAAAAAAATGTTGGTGGCTCATTCGAATAGCTATCTTAGTATCTATCATGAAATAGGTAGGTAGGTAGGTATTTTTCTGATTTTTCTTTCAGCTTTTTGGAAGAGTAATTGGAATTTTGTAAACCAAATACAGACTGGTTGTGGAGTCACATCATTCAGGTACCATCAGTCCAGTCTGTATTTGGTGCAAAAAATCCCACTGACTTTTTCAAAAAGCTGAAAAAATCAACCAGTAATTTCCAGTAATTTGACTGATCCACCAACATTTTCCCAATTTATCCACCAAAAGTTGATGGTAACATGAATAAATAGTTGAAAATCCAACGACTTTGCCAGAATATTATTTTGAAAGGGAAAAAATTCCACCAACATGTCGGTGGAATTTACCACTAAATACAGACTGGCGCATCAGTCATAAATTTGAAACAACAAATATCAAATTCACTACATTTCTACATATAGGTACCTATCATAAATCATCTTTCAATCTACCTATGATCTATCTAATAGAACGTATGGTGGGTGCGCCGTAATCTGGTGCGCCGCTTATCTTTTAGATACGTATCAATGTAGGCTATACTGGCGACTTTGTTCACAGTGCACACTTTGAAACATGGCTTAGGTATATAGCTATCAGAATGTGTGGACGAGTGGACCATTTAAAATAGAAGCCAACTAATTTGCTTAACTGACATCGGTAGTACTCTATAACTAATAACTTGAGTTGCCTGTTGGCTGTGGGTAGCTAGTACATAGATATGTCACAGTGGGAGTAACTTGGACATAGGCTACTTGGAGTACATGTTACAGTGCATTTCCTGATACCTATGTGCTAGTACATTATACATAGCTAGGTGAAAAATCATTTATTGTCAGATAGATAACTGGTGTCATGAGTATCCTAGTAGGCACCTAGTTAGGTAGGACCGTAGGTAGTGAATTTCAAAACCCAAAAAAGTACAAATTAGCTATATACCTAATATATAGCCTAGCAT
The DNA here is from genome assembly GCA_947561585.1 of Caprella mutica. NCBI lineage: Eukaryota > Metazoa > Arthropoda > Malacostraca > Amphipoda > Caprellidae > Caprella > Caprella mutica. The sequence continues at coordinate 26,739 of CANNZV010003598.1, forward strand.
AGCTATTTTTTTTTTTCAATAAGATACAATAACCACTGAACTCTTAAATAATATACACATGATAGATACACAATTCCACTTTCACCAATAAATTAATAACTTAAAACATTAATTCACCACAGAACCTTATTTTAAACTAGAAACTATTCAAAATACGGCAGGTTCAATGGTTCTCAATAAAAAAATCCGATATTTTTCTTTAGAACGTACAAAAAAATTGTTCTATATATTTCGTTTTGCAACCCTGTTTTTAATATTTTCAGCATGGAAATGATTTTATCTTTAAATAATTATTAAGAATGACCTATTTTTTCAATAATGATTTCGTGTTATTTGGTATTCTTGTATTCCAATATACCTATTTAAATGGCGCTGATGAAGAACAAATACATGATTAATGTTATAATAATATTAGTATATAATTTTAACTGGTTAGTTATTGCAATTATTTCAATTATAATATTGAATCGTTGTTAGATGAACCAAATTAATTTTCTGTACTAACTATATATATGCAGTATATTGTATGCATTATATACAATATATACATTTTGGAGTAAACTTATTAAACTAAGGCCAATGTCAGCTTGTTTATAAGAATGTCATTATATATTCCATATACCTATGATATATTTTATATATTCTCACATGCCAAAAGTTTAATTCGACAAATAATAACCTACATCAGGGTAAATAATTACCTAATATCTTATAAATTGAAAACATTATATGCAATGGTAGTTTAGTATGCTTATAATTTATCTTTATAAATCATTCTATCTATAATCAAGCATCAGCACTTTGATATTCATAGAAATTATTTAAGAATGTCTCCTGTAACTACGATTCTCAGTCATATGTACGCATGGAAGTACTATTAGAACCTACATGATCGATGTGTGAGTCTGATGAGAGCTGTTTCAGTTCATTCAGTGAGAAGATACAGAAAAACTGTATTCTGATAAAGCCTGATATCAACATTGTCAGACTTCACTATTGCTTTGATCTTCTATAAGTGTTACTTTAAAAAAATTTAGTGGTTCACTCTGACAAATGAGAATATAAAAACGCATACAAATTACTTAATGATATCCGTGGTTAAATAAATATTAGGTAAAAATAGATTTAATATAAAACTGAATGAGCCAAACCATAGCTGAGTACCAAGAACAATAGAGATTAATGTTTATTTTATATTAGGGCTATCCACTAATTAATTAACTATAGGCTATAGCTATTATTACCTATTATTAGCTACACTATCGATAAAGAAGTTGTATTTTTGTTCAAATTAATTTGTTGGATTATGATTCATGAGCAATATGTGGTGCTTCAATCTCTGGAGATTTTAGCCAATATTATCGACTATAAACTCTGAAGATTTTCTATGCTCTGTTCTCCAGAGTTTTCGGCAGATAATAACGTGTCAAACCTCCACAGATTATCTCGTCCTTATACTGCCGTGGCCTCCGTAGGTCGCGGTAAACATTTGTAGAAAGCAGAGATTATCTGCTGAGCGCTGCTTAGAAATGCTGAGACTGCCATAAACTACAGTAAAACGTCCGCTATACTGCACCGAATTTTAACTGGGTACGATGGTGGAAAATCAGTAGAAAAAATAAATTGGGTAAGTTCCAAATTATCGGACAGATTCACATTTTCGGACATGTCAGAAAAATTACATAATATTTATTATTTAACTTTAATTTTTATTTGTATCCACGATACCAGCAGGTATCATGGAAACCAATAAAAATAAAAGTTAAAATCAGTTACTAAATATTTTTCTCACTTGTCCGAAAATACGAAATGACCGATAATTAGGAGCTTACCCAATACTAGACAAAATTATCTTGGTTAGCTGTTTCTGGAAAGCTTCAGAACAATTCAAAGTTCAATATGAGTCAAACTTCCACCTACTTGTCTGTATTAGAAACCCTTTTGGTGCTTTTTAAAAGGACTTCTTAACTGAATATAAAGTTCAATGACTTCTTCTTCTTCCTCTAAAAATTCAATTAAATTTCTCTCGATATTCAACTAATTAGAATCCATTAAATGAATTGAAATGGAAAGAAAAATAGTAGATGTACAATTTTTTCGAACTGAGTGATTCTTTTTATTTTAAACGTAAACTTTAAGTTTAAGTTTGTTTCTATAATTGTCTTTCAATAAGGAAAGCCACAATAAATTGGCATATGAAAAATAAATAAATTTACATAAATTGAAGCTTCCATGAAATAAATGATCGCATACAAACCATTAACCTCATGCATTTCATTTTAATACTATTTAAACAATCATTACGAATCTGTACTCATGGTATATTCTTCAAGAAACAGTTATAATAAATTGACTAAATCTGGTGGTTCACAAATATTATCATAATAATAGGCAATTTAAAATGATACCATTTGGATAAGCCACTATCATCCCTCGGGCTTACTTCAGATGAAATAATTCTGTCTTAGAAATACAGAGCAATGTGGCGCGCTGTCATAAATTCACCATTTGCATTGTTAATGGCATTGTCTATATTAATATTAAAGGTAAATAGAATGGCTTTGTAAATGGATCTATTGTTAGAATAAATGAATATAATATTCGCAAACTAGGAATGTTTCAGAATAGTGTACTGTATATGATTTGATATTAAATTGGGTAAAATTTAATGATGTAGAATAATTTCCTGGGGATATAGATTAATAAGTACGTAATTGTCTTTAAAATAATCTTCCAAATTTCCGCTTAAATGTTCTATCAAGGTTTGTATTGATTTTCTGACATTTCCTCAATTATATCGCATAAATTTTCAATCTATATTATTATAAAAGAAACCATGTCAGTTAGTCCGTCAGTCAAAAAGTGAATGAATAAGATAGAGGAATATAATTTACATTTTGATTGGAAAGATTAATAATACTCAATGAGAAATCCATATTATCCCGATATTATTTAAAGTTGAAGTTTTTCTCAGATTTCTTAGACCCAGAAAATACCTTGAGCGTTTTGTTTAAATAAATGCAATGTGTTCATCTGTGGATAATGAAACAATGTTCCCTTTAAAGCATTATTAAAATGTGATAGATACGTAGTGCTGTCTTATGGTCACTTACACTGTTGAATAAAATTTCGATGTTATTTACTGATATTAATTATTAACCATATCAACCTACATCGTAAAAGTTACTCATTGACATATACTGTGAAAAAGACGAGTCAAAATGACTCAAAATTCCAGTTTTCAGTTTGATCAAAACTGGCTCAAAAATGTGAGTCAGTTTGACTATCCTAACATTTTGCTCAAAAACAAGAGTCATATTGACTCCTAATTAATAGTCAGATTGACTCAGGTAGAGTTAATCAAGAAATAAGACTCCAATGTGGAGTTTTGAGAGACTTGACTCAACCGATGAGTCAGGTTGACTCGCAATATTTTTTCATGTGTAGACGCTGGTTCAGGCGAATCAGCTCTC
>CANNZV010003598.1:34336-93153 GCA_947561585.1 Caprella mutica
ACTTCAATAGACGCTACGGTACTTCAATAGACGAATCACTGCTCCGTCGGGTTATTCTTCATAGCAGTTTCTTTATATTTAGAAAGCCACTTGTCGATTAAAAACTGAAAGTAAATTGAAAAGAATTTTTCAACATGTGAATGTGTAACTTTTATCACAGGTGTTATTCATTTCACTAATAAATATATTAATTAATATATATTCCTACATTGGTTGAAGCAAACATTCATATGCTGAAAATTTTATTTTTACGTATATGACAGACTTTAGTAAAATAACTTTTAGTACATTATAAGTTTTAATATACAATGATACATACTATTGACTAATAAAAACCTAATAACACTAAAGATACGTATGATTTTAGTTTAATATATTGGCTATATCTAATATTTAGTACAACTCATTCAGTCTATTCTTTTATTTCTTGCAATGGCAAAGTCAGTCCCCAGAATTGAACCAAATGGAGAATTTAAGGTGGTATTTGAAAACTCAAATAGGGTGAACAGAATTTTTGTAAGAAAAAAGTAACCCTCTCAATCGATTTTTTGTATATTTCTCTGATATGTATAAGAAATTTCATATTTCATATTTTCTTATTTTCAATTTCACTTTCTTTTTCAATTTCAACAAGTTGAACATTCCCAACATACGCAAATTTGGATTGATTGTCCTATAAATGTATAGACTAATTTCTCAAGTCAATTTTCTGTTTCTATATCCACTTTATATGTTTAGTTTGTCTTAACAAATAAAATGGATATTCGGAGTGAATCTGAGACTAAGAGCACGAAGAAGGTGCTGAAAATAGTTCCCATGTGGCCCTTTAAACTCTATCGACTGGAGAATTTCTAAAGTGTTGAACCTTTTCCCTTTGCGATGTAGAAATGTTTCAAAAAGAATCACAAGTAGTTAATTGGGATGATTTTTAGACTAAATATTTCACAAGTAGTGACTTGTGATTAATGTTTGTACCAAACAATGGCTAACAATTTACGCTAAACAGAGATAAAAATAGGATTCTTTTTCACATCAGACTGCATAGGGAAAGTATAAAAACACTTGTATAGAAGAGAATGTTTAAATTAAAAGAAAGAAAACGAACTATTAGATAATTATGAGTAAAGGATTAATATTGATTGTTATATAGATCCTATGCCCAATGGAGCATATATTAAAATCTTAATAAGCGTTTTCATTTATATTTATCATGAAAAAAAAGGTTGGAAATTAATAAAATTACAATAATTTTATTGTGGTTAAATATATGGTTAAATAAATGGGTAACTATATGGTTAAATATATGGTTAACTACATGGATAAATATTTGATTAAATACATATATGGTTAAATATATGGTTAAATATCACTAAAATTATTCATTATGTAAGTCAAATAAGTGCAAAGAATGAAAGAAATAAAACACAACACATCACCTAAAGTTACTAATTATAAGGTAGTGACAATATGCTTTTAATATCGTACATCCCGAGAATATTACAGATGGAGAGAATTAAAGAGTTTTGAATGGTTCTACACCAGCGGTATATAGTATTCGATACCATTTAATTTCGTCTATGATGATTTTGAAATCTCTCTTTTTGAAAGCATAATGTCACAAACCTACAGCAATCACTATTTCGGTCCTATAAGATGATATTGTATACCTACTTCACTCAAACGTAGATGTTCTGACATTTCGAATTAACAACTTGCCTATTTAAATTGCGTTCACATCATCAGTCCTTTTGTCTATTTCAGTGTTTGTGTTTGTCTATTTCAGTGTTTGTGTTTGTCTATTTCAGTGTTTGAATGCTTGACAATAACGAAAATAGACTATTCATGTGTTTTCAAAATATTTAGCCTCAACCATATATGTTTCCAACTCCATTTATTTAGCCTAATACACAAGAAATCCAATTAATGTTTATTCCCACTAGTAGGCAATTTGTTAATTTGAAAGAAGAAATCAGTGACTTCACACTTCTTAAAACTATTTAAATAAGTAACATCACACAAAACTGGAAATAGTATTCTAAAATCCACACCATGGAACAAAATACCAAATTTCCTTAACTACTCAATAATATAAATACCTAATATGTTTAATTTAAACCAGCCAGAAGTTAATTTTCGATGATCGTCCACTTTTAATCATAGAATACAATAGATGATTAATAGATCATCTAACAAAAAATTAGGCAACTAAAATTCAATTATAATTTATCACAAATTTAGAATTTACAATTTAAGCTCTCGATAAAAAATCAGACAACAATGTCATAAATTTTGGCATTATACTTTATTTGCCGTAATAATTGACGGTTTGTAGTAAATCATCAGACTGGGAGATGTACTATTCGTTACATTCAAAAAATATAATTGCGCTCATTCAAGAGAACTACGTCATAAACACGAGAAGCTTGAAATACTGATTATTTGGATAGAAGTTTGATCTTTGTAGCTCAAAAATGTATCGCTAGAGAAGGTAAATGTCCTAACGATATACTATTACAGGTACTAGAATGTCTCTCCTGAAAAGTACATTTTTTTTATTTCAAAAAGCATCAACTCCTACAGTTTTTGTTATAGAGTTATAACAGTGTTGTCGCAGATGAATGATTTCAAGACATTACAACATTAGAAGGTGTCAATCTGTTGCTGATTTGATTATTTAAAAGTCAGTGAGGTGGGACGCTGTTTCTATCCATATCATTTTTGATTTAATGTCAATTAAGGACACTCAAAGAAGCTCTAGAAAAATTTATTACTTGGAAACATAAGGAGGGAATCTGTTAGGTTAATTGATACTTCAAATTTATTCAATGGGTTATATTGTGATGAATTGACCATTAACTTCCTTGTTTTTTAATGGGTTTTCGTATTGTCTGTCTTATGGTTTTTCTTATTGATTTTTAATAATGAATCTGAATGATCACTAATTTTAAGTGCACATTTCCATATCCTTTTAAGAGTTGTAACCCTAGTAACCTAGCCAATGGCGCAAGCGCACTAGTCCTCATGAAAGAAAAAAATATTTTAAACTAATTTCTTTTCATGATTCTAACTTTTTTGCATACAAATACATACGATTAGACCATTGAAATGTATAATTCATGAAAGTGTTCTATATCATAAGGGAGGAGTCTTACTACAATCAGTTAACTCTATCCCTTAGCGGCTAACTGAGTCTAAGTGACTCCGCAGCTCTCTTATCTCCTCACGCAGTTACAAGCCCCGCCAATAAAATAATATCTATGGAATATTTGTTTCTTGTCTCGCTTGGTAATTACATTTTAAATGGGAAATTATTTTTTGGCGTTTACCAATCGATGTGTAAATATCAAATGAAAAAATATTGAAAAGTCAATTGGTTAAGTTTTCACAAGAAACTTAAAGAGGACTGGCGCGCAAGCCAAGTGGCTAGATTACGGAGCACATTTTCCAGGGCTAGGTTAATAGGGTCAAACATGGGAATATTTTTACGAAGCTGCGTGAAAAAAGAAGCATATGAAAATGTAAACAAAATTATTCATTAGAAACAAATTTTATTTCCAGTTAAAAATATGCGCAACATAGTCTAGAACGTATGGTAGGCTTTGATAGTTGGTTCATTACCGTAATATTTTCTAGTTTCACTCACTTTAAAAGTATGCTTCAGAAAAATATTCATATATTACACTCAAGTAAGTAAGACATAGGAATGCTCTTGTTTACCTATAATAGGCAAAACAACAGATTTGTTTGTTAAGGATGCCACCATTAGCCAGTCCATCAGGGGTGATGTAGAGGTAGTAATTGCTGGATTTGTCAGAATTTGGGAAGCCAGTTTTCCATTCATCAGCGCCAGTCTCTGGTTGTGCTACACTAGTAGACCAGAAGAGTTCAAAGGTTTGAACAGCTCCATAATCAGCGTCTACATGCATCATCTGTTCACTATCTGTGTAAGTGACGGTGCCGGCGAATTCTGTTCAATAATATGAAGCGATATAAATAACTGTTGATTTTTAATTTAATATGATCAAATGAATGTAGAATAACTAACCTTTGAGGTCTTGTACGAAGTCTGCTCTCACAGTTGCATTCTCAGGTGCGCATGTATTAGCACTAACACCACAAGTACTGGCCTGATTTTGATATCCTCCAGAGCCACCGACGTAAAAGCATCTATTATTTTTCACGAAGTACTCAGTGCTTGAACTGTCAACTGCAAATAGAATTAAGTCACATGTGATAATTGTACAGTCATTAGACGAAATTAACCCATAATTCAACTGAAACCACAAGAAAAAAAAGAAAAAATATGAGATGAGCGAGCTTATTTTCTGTATGAGTTAATTCACAGAATTCTGAAGGTATTTCTATTTCGAAAATGATGATTCCTTTAGAAATACACCTGGTAGGCTGAGTATTTTAAAATAATAAGTATTGTCTTTTATGATAGTTTTCGAAGTTATATGTTTCTTAATGCAACATCATGTGGAGGGTGGAAAACTGCAGGTTATTTGAAGTTGTAAATTTGAGATTTTTATCCTCATTTTCTGACCTACAGACAGTGTTCCAGCAGAGCAAGTAAAAGTTATTGTTGATCCACAAGCATTCTTAGTAATCGATTCTCCGGTCAGAAGAACGAAACAGTCGTCATAAATACACGACCCTTCTAAGATCTCTGAAATAAAAAGATTGATGTTCATATTATGTTATAGTAATGTACTCGTATCGTAAAAATAAGAGCATTTTTAGTTTTTCACTTTATAGACTGTGTTACAAGTTCCATTCATATAATAAGTATTATACACATGGCTTTGTGTTTACTCTAATATTTCAACTTTAGTTTCTGATATTAATTTCCAAAATAACTAAATACTGCCATGATAATGATATTGTTAACATGTGAATATAACTTACCCGGAGTGTCACTCATGAAGACCATAGTGGCGGTATCATCTTCACAGGGTTCTTCAAGTCTTTCGAACAATTCCATCGAGGTTTGACAAGCACCATCGTCGAACAGAAACATCTTAGCAGCTGAAACAAACTCTTAATAATAAAGTCAAACAATCTCCATTGTTAACGACATAATATTTATAGAATATTGACACATTCATGAAGCAAGTGCTGGAAGTGATTTAAATAAGGTAAATAAATGATGAACAGAGGGTGATAAATGATGAATAATGAGTGACACTGTGATGATGTACTATCAGAGAGAAGAGTCACTTTGATGATGTATTATCAGGGAATAGAGTCACAGTTACGATGTACTATCAGAAAAGAGAAAAACGTCATTGTGATGATGTACTAACAAATAGAAAACATTTTTTTTGGTTTCTGAAATTTTCAGTTTCCCCGATTCTCCATTTTTCTGATTCTGCAATATATTTTTTTTTTCCTATTTTTATTTTTCAGATTTTTGATTTCCAATTTTTCGTTTCTCGATTGATTTTCAGTTTTTCAGGAATTTTCGATTATTCTGATTTTTGTAATCCTGACTATTATTTTAGTATTCATTTATCTAAAATTCTAAATCGCAACATTTTTAACAGACAAATACCTTATTGCACACTGTGTATTAGTATATAGGGCGATAGTATAGACCATAGAGCATTAGAATACCCTTGCAAGTCGCCATGCAGAGCAGATCTCGTAAAACAAAACTCATTTCATTTAACTATCACGCAAGAGAGGGTACTACAGTTACAATGCTTATAAACTGATATATGAAAAAGTACTGGAATTTGATTAATATTACAGGATCCGATTCTCAACACACATCAAAACAGTACCAGAAAAGAATACATCAACAGAGTAATGATTAAGACTAAAAAAAGCAAACCCATGAGCAATAGACAACAAAATAGCCTATCAAGTACCAAGCACTATCTTAACGCAGGGGTATAAATCATACAAAGAGAAGGGGAGAAGAATATATAGTCTACGTTATACTACTATATCCCAGGCAAGAAGGATTTATTACTGTGATATTCTACTAATATCAAAAGAATAAATTTTTTTTGTCCACTATATTTCTTACAATTAAAGACAAAAAATAAATGTTATTAAACAAAATTAAGGAAAAACTGAAAGATTATATAAGGGCTAGTATTTAAATTCTTTAACATTGTTTGAGAATAATTCAATCTTACACTGCATAAATATGATTATGAGGAAACCATTCTTCAATATATTTGGATATAGCACTGATGATCCGCATTTTCATTTAGTAAACGGGTATAGAGATATTTCTTGATAATAGTTATTTATATACCAAAACTGCCATTGTTCTACAACAATACACTCTACAACCAATTCCCATTTTTCCTTTTCCTTCGTTATTTTACCAAATATATTTGTTGAGTCAATTTTAATGAAGCTATGAAAATTACTTGAGATTATAACAGTTTCATTTTTTTATTAGAGCTTGAAATTATTGGACAGTAATTAGTCCAAGTTGTACACAGATTATTTTTTCCAACATATTAGATTGATCTTATACTCTAAATGCCCTTGATTTAAAGTGAGTATAGTAGTATGATCTATTAAATTGATTGAGAACTTGAACGCTGCTATTAATTATTATTTTTCAAAAAAAAAAAATATCACATGACAAGTTTCTCATTACTATCCATGGGATTAATTAATTGGGAACAAAATTCAAGACTTCACACATTAAATATCGTCTCAGTCTGAGACACTCAAATGTTACAGAGCGAGGGAAAAAGAATTACATTTATGTGCATCAGACTCTATTGTATTTTAAATTCTTATTAGTTTCAAGAGTTCGAATGTGTAACCGTGATATGCACTTTATTGTTTTAGCATTCCAGCGTCGTGCACTCATAATATAAATTAATTCTATTATTCTAACAAACTATAATTTTAAAAACTGATGTACAACACACTGAAAAACTTTCAAACTATTGAAACATATAAATATGATATCCGAATTATAGTTGATGTACTCAAGTTTCAATATTTTTTGAAAAATTTAGTAGGGTGAACAAATGAACGAGCACGCAACACCTGAGTGTCTCATTAAAAGTTTCTCAATGAAGCACTCTATACAATATACATATTCCTATACAATTGAACAGAACACAATATAAATTCTAAAATCAATATGATATAAATATTCATTCATATATATTATTTCCAATACAGTGTTAAAAATATATCAGAAATGGCCATAAAATATCAAACGAAAATATATCAATCAGTATTTTATTTCCTCAGGGATTTTTAAAAGTTTTGATTAAACTTCTCGAAGATCTTCTACAAACATTCGCAATAGTTTTAAATGTTTGAAAACTGTAAAGATATGACAATTGGTATCTTTCATACATAATAAAGATTTATTGTACTGTTATTATATACCCTCAGTTCTGTTGTATAATGTTTGTGCCACGTTATTTAACAATAGTATGTTCATTGTCATTGGTCGGTTCCATATTCCATATGAAAAAAGTATTACAAAAAATAGTAATTTTTATAAACTTTTTTTTCCTTTCATCGAAAAAGTGCACCAGAAAACTCAAATTAACCTAAATAGAAATATAATCAATTATTTCATTTGTATCATGTATTGATAAAAATTGGAACTTTTAAATTTTAATACTATAGCAATTTTTACTTTATAAATTAAATTGACATTACCACTTTTTTTAAATGTTACGTACTTTCTTTCTGTATTCAAATATATTATGTGAACGTATATAAATTTGGAGATGATTAACTGAAAAAAAATGATTATCTAATAATCAATAATATTATATTTTTAATTCTTCGCTGCCCACGTTATTAATAAATTATGGTTATTTTGACACTTCACTTTAGCAATTATTAACTACAACTGATCGTTGTTTCACAACTGATCGTTGTTTCACAACTGATCGTTGTTTCACAACTAATCGTTGTTTCACAACTAATCGTTGTTTCACAACTAATCGTTGTTTCACAACTAATCGTTGTTTCACAACTAATCGTTGTTTCACAACTACATATCAAATCTGGAGCTCTGCAAAGTTTCATTTTTAAATTTTGAATATTAATCCAACATCAAAATATATTTTGATGTTCCCGTCACATTAGATAAACATATTCAGATGTAACTCTGGTTCAACTGTTATATTCTTATAATGTATCAAATATGATACACCATACACTGAAGTGTTAAAATTAATTCAAACCTTAAATAAAGCTTCTGTTAAAAGCCTCAAAAACTTAAATTTTATTGGATACAATTTGGATTATCTTCAATTTCTTGAACACAAGAAACCTTGGAACTGTTTACAGTTGAAAGTTGTAATCTCTTACAGTGTCTTCAGATAACGAAAACTTTTTCCAACATTTCAGTTCTTTGAAATGGCTGAAGAGGTTGAAATATCCATCCAATTTGCTAGTACCTATTCTCTGTAATTGGATAAGGTAATATAAGCACTCGGAAGAACTATTCTAATTCTCACCAGCCTTTAACTTGTTCTAACGCTGCATATTCTATTTACTTTTCTATTCCATTGTCTTCAATTTTGTAAGTAGGAGTAGAATATAAGAACTGAGCTCAAGAGAGACTGGAAGCTGTAGATTATTGTCAGTATTTATGTTTTGTAGTAGGGAAAACTCTTCATATTAAAAATGGCCTCATTCAAGCGTCATTTATTTGTCTGCAACAAAAATAGAAAATTCGGTTATTCTGGAAAGCTGACATTTTATGTTGATTTGTTTTTTGTGGATGCATATATGTATTTAAATATTCTGTTAGAAATTTCAGCTAATTTTTCTGTTCCTTTTTCTGTCAATATTTCTGATATTTCTAAAAAGCAAACGTAGTGTTATTCATCAAATAAATTCGCGTGATGAATCATGCAATGTATCTTTTGAAAAAAAGATTCACTGGTGAATGTAGTATTCATTTTATCGAGATTAGGTTTAAGAGTATAATACAGAGTCACTCTGGTCGACACATTCTACCAGACTGCCAATGTATATATATCATAAATGAAAATTATAGTAAGTTGCGTCACAGTCGGAATATAAGCTCTGAATATTCATCATGATGAACATGGAAAATATCTGAATTAGGAAGTTATGAAATTGTAAATTTAGATGTGAAATTTAATATATTCTTTTCGTGCTACCTCATGTCTCAATCTAATTCTCTCCAAAATTTACTAATCGTATAAACTACGTGTTTCAGTCTAATTCATTACAAAAAAATTCCATCGTGTAACTTCGTGTTTCAGTCTGATTCATTACAAAATTCATCACAGCGAAACAATTACAAAAATCCTACTCCAAATCGCCCCCAAAAAAAGAAAGTGGTTAATTTTTCAAATTGAGCGCCACCTGACTCTCAAAATTTTTTAATCGAGATTCGAGAAATGGATAATTATTTTGAAATTAAATTTTAATTTGGGAGAAGCGATGAATTGTTTCATCTATCAAGGATATAATGATAAGTTTGAACTGTCGTTTTAAGATGTGTATGCAATTGGTAAAAAAAACTGAATATTCTTATGCATATGATTATAATTTATAATATCATTAATACGGTTACTAATACCAATATATATACAAAATTTCCATTGATATATGATAGTTGTGTTGAAGGTATACGTTTCTTTTTATTCACTATATGTTGTTATATTTTTCTTGTTAAATCATAACTATTATTAAAATAATAAAATATAATTAAAATATTTCAATTAAAAATGATTTTTTAGAGATGAAGAAATCAATTCCAATTAAGAAGTTAATATCCTTCTTGTTTCTTAATGGAAATATCATTTCCTTTCAATTAAACCACAAATGATTTTTAAATATTTTCTAAATAGTTATTGTGCACTGTGTCGGTTATATGTAGCACTGTAGACCTCCAATTTACTGCAATAGGCAGAAAAATGTTTCCGAAATATGAGAGTACGAGGATTTGTGAATTCCCAACATTGAAGCGTTTGAGAACCTTTCACCAGCATTGTAACTTTGTAAGACATTGTAGTGTTGTAAGAACATTGTAGTGTTGTAGGAACATTGTAATGTTGTAAGAACATTGTAGTGTTGTAAGAACATTGCAGCGTTGGAAGGTTCTTATTCCAACAGAGTAAGAAACTCAAGTATAAGGTAGCCTTGCATAGGCAATTGAAAGAATGTTGGCTGTTAAAATGAAATAAAAGAAAATATTTACGAATAAAGAAGATAAAAAAGCAAGAGTAAAATGAATTAAAAGAATAATGGAAATAAAATAAAATATCATTTAAAAAAAATCATGTCAAATGAAAAAAAAATATTGAGTTCCAATGAATGATTCAGATTGACTTTAAATAATGATAATAACTAAAATTAAATATAAATCATTAAAATTAGTAATTAAGTCAAAATTGTAGTTAGTTTAATATATTTATCTGTAATATTTAGAGAGCAGGTACTGGTGACAGCTCAATAGAAATTAAAGAATATTCCGGAAAATATGATTAATTATTTCAATCGTCTAGAGCCATATTTCGAATAGACATAAGACAAATCATTCATTCTAAAGTAAATATTTCATAATGAAGATTATTCAAATATAACAAAAAAGAAGTTGTCATTGAATAAAAATGACATTAATTCTCAATGTGAAGTAAGGAGCGAAATCTCAAAAAAACATAATATTGAAATGAAAAAGATTCAAAAGTAATGAAATTTTAGTTCATTGAATGAGTAAATGAAGCTTATAATTATTATACATATAAATGTAATTAATTGATATATGATGAAGATACTTTTTTTACAAGAAATTTAATATTCTATGATGAAAGTATATATTGAAAAAAATGTATTAAAACAACATAGTCAATCAGAATTAGTAGAATATTCGAAAACGGAATACCGATACCACTCCAGAAAAATATAAAGAATATTTCAATGGAAAAACATATACATTCTTCATTTGATTTAACTTTGTGACAGAAGTTGAATGGATATTTTATTTTCTATTCCACTCCAGACTCTCGAAATCTGTACTTGTTAATCGTTCTATTCCGCTCCAGACTCACGAAAACTGTACTTGTTAATGGTTCTATTCCACTCCAGACTCACAAAAACTGTACTTGTTAATGGTTCTATTCCACTCCAAACTCACGAAATCTGAACATGTTAATGGTTCTATTCCACTCTAGACTCTCAAATTCTATACCTGCTATAGTTTCTATTCCACTCTATACTCTATAAATCTGTACCTACTACAGGTTCTATTTCTCTCTGAATTTCACTCTAGACTCGTGAAATTTGCATCTTTTTAGGTTCTATTCTACTGTAGACTCTTGAAATATGTACCAGCTATAGGTTCTATTCTACTCTAGACTCTCGAAATTTAGGTTTTATTCCTTGTCACAAGAGGTAAAATTGAAGTGGAGTTGCAGACAGATGCACATTTTTTACATCAATGGAGAGACATGGAGCTTTTGAGGTGAGTTCTGAACCGCACATTCATTAAAATATTTCTCAAAATATTTTTTCTAACTTCTAGTACTTATATTACTTTGTACAGCTTGATTGAGGAGGACAATATTGGTGTTTACTGAGTATATTTCGAAAGCTGTTCAGAACAATATTTTCTAATGATAAAATTTTCGAGTTAGTTTTAGGATTTTTTTTATATACCAAACCCAAAATAGCATAAAATGTTAAAATTAGGTAAGGAATGTTGGGTATTATCGTACAGTTACGTATTTCCGTGCATCACATTTACTGGAATTGTTTTAAAGAGAATAGTTCATTTTGAATAAAATGTTGAAACGATTAAAGTATACACCCATTCTGACACGTTTTATTAAACTCTCAGTAAATTTATGCAATATGTTACCAATATACAGAACTGCATGTATACCGGAGGCAATAGCTTGGCTAACTTACCTTAATATACTTACAATTCATTTAACTACATCAAATTTGGCATTTATAAACCGAAAAAATACTTGCTAGCTAATTAATTACAGAGTTTTAGTAGCATATAATTAGGTTTTTATGTTCCGATAACATAATACAAAGTGCCTCAAGAAACAGTTTGGAAAGCAAAAGTTTGTCAAATTAATGACCTAAACGGACTATTATCAGAGAGAAATCTGGTCAGAAGATTGTGAAAACTGATGTGAAGAATGAAAAACTGGTCTGAAAATTGTAAAAACTAGTCTGAAGATTGTAAAAACTGTTTTGAAGATTGTAAGAACTGGTATGAAGTTTGTTAAAACTGGTCTGAAGATAGCAAAATCTAATTTTCATCGACATCAAAGAAATTATTATTATTGAGGGAGAATGGATGATTATTTTGTGTGTGCCCCACATAATCTTCGAAGGCCCTAACATAAATAGCTCAAATCTTTTCAATCTTCTGTTTATGCTAGTAAGTGCGAAATCATGTATAAGTGGATGAAAATTCAGTCAGAGAAAATAGGGTATTTTTCACTCGAAATTGATATTGTTGATGAATTTTTCTGGCTTAATCGTGATTGACATGTTGTGGTAAAGCATGAGAGATCGGTGATCGGAGAGTTACCCTATATAGGGAATTGTAGAACGTACATTTTGTGAACTGAACTATGAATTGTACAGATATTTCGGAAACGGAACTTTTACATGAATAATAAAAATAAATATTTTTTGGGGGAATAGAGATACATAAATATCATAAACAAATATTGACAAGAATCAAATTTATTTTAAAAATTAAATTGAAAAATTGTTTAAAATTAATAGATATAAATATTTGAAACATTTAGATTGAAGATAACTAGAAATAAATTGCGTTAGGAAAAATATATCATATTTAAAATTAGTTTACGATAAACCTTAATAGCCTAATTTTATTTTATTAATTTACCTTTCCATTCGCATTCAATGGAAAAGAACCAAGTCGAGAAATTATTCAGATGGAAATGATAAAATTGTTGAGAGTTGTTATATAAGAATTAACTTATTTATTTATTTATTTTTCATCGTATTCTATGGAAAGCACTATAATTATAATTAATATACAAGAAATAATCTCCCTTTCACCATTTTAACATTCCAAATAGCGATGTAAAAAAGGTGATATTTTATCCTTTATTGAGATAAGGTGTAATGCATTAGTACCTAATATTTGGTTCATTAAGGGGACCGACTATGGTTTTTGAAAACTTTTTATTAAAGAAGCTACGGTTCTGAAACTTGATACCCATATGTAAAATTGAATTTTCTTTCGATTTTGTTCATGGCATTTTTTCGATTCGACCCATAAAAACGAGTTATTCGAATTTCGAACGGATTTCTACCCTTTTTCCAAAGGAATAAGGCTTCATTTTGGTTGAAGATACGGCATTGCAGTTTTTTTGCATTCGATTCTCCAAAAGATGGTTTAGAACAGTAGTGGAGTTTTGTTGGAATTTCTGATTATTTTTCGAAATATCAAAGAAAAGAAAAAAATATTAAATTCTATTTTTTTTTAAATAGTTCGAAATTCGAACAAAACTCGACTCCGGTTCTATGTATGTAGATAATTTCCTGGAAAATCGAAAGCAAAAAACTGCAATGCCGTAGCTTCAAACGAAATCGAGCATCAGATGTTTGAATACCAAAA
Source organism: Caprella mutica (assembly GCA_947561585.1). NCBI lineage: Eukaryota > Metazoa > Arthropoda > Malacostraca > Amphipoda > Caprellidae > Caprella > Caprella mutica. The sequence continues at coordinate 47,928 of CANNZV010003598.1, forward strand.
TTTGTAGCTACTTTGAAGTACCTCAAAATTGCATTCAAAGTTAATGGGCGACCGACAATGTTTTTCGAAAAAAAAATTATTAATGAAGCTATGGTTCTGAAGCTTTGTAGCCATATATAAATTGAATTCCCTATCGTTTTTGTTCGTGGCTTGTTTTCGATTAGACCCATAAAAAATGAGTTATTCGAACTAACAGAGCTCTATTCCCACCCCTTCGCCCTTTCTCCCCAGGGGCATAGCGTCACACAGGCACACTCTAGAGTTCTGATTTTTTGTACAATCATTTAGAAGGTTATTAGGTACCTATTTATAAACTAAAAAAAAGATAAGAATTAGAGATTTTTCCATGGTCGGTCCCCTTAATTAAACTCATTTAAATAGTAATCTTTTTAGACTAAAATAATCTTTTAGAGAGGAAGGATATTAACCATTGAAAATAAAAAGATGAAAAATTACGTATAAGAAAACATTTTACAGTTATGAATAGACGCAACGTATTAGTAAGTCATCGGAAGACCACAAATAGACATTCTATATACACCTACAGTTAACCTACAACGGATCAGCGACTATTTACAACTGGGAGTAAAAATAAAATATGTATCTCTTCACAACTAAATAATCCGCTCACAGAGTTATAACATTCTATCCTATCAACTACATTCGTACTTCACTTCTTATAATTCTTCCAAGAGTTGTGAAAGCTGTAGTTTCATAACGTTTCAGTCGGAGCATTTAATAATAATAATAATAATACTTTATTGAATTAAAAGACATACATTACAAATTTAAAAAGAAAACAAAAGTAGATTAATTCAAGCCCATAGAAGTTCCATTGGAACTTTTTGGGCAAACAGAGTCTAAGAGCAATAAATGTGACTAATACAGATTAAAAAATAAAAATACATAGATAACGAAAGTAGTATATAGGGCTAAAATAAAATTGCCAAACATAAAAAAAAAACATTACGGGACAAGGGTTATATTTCATAAGATTCCAGCAAAAACTGTTTATATTTATTCTTGAATATTAAAATCGATTCACTATTTCTAATATTAATTGGAATAGTGTTCCATACTTTGGGACCAGCATAAAATACTGACCTTTGACATTGACTTAATCTTTGATAAGAAGGGACAGCTTCAGAATGATTTCTGGTATTATAAGAGTGAGTAGGAAAACTGACATTGCCGGAAGAGGACTGCCTGTACATGTATATACCTATCATGAATTTATAGATTTCATTAATGCGAAGAACTTTCGTTTTTGCAAATAGTGGCAGTGTAGGCGCTAAATATTCAGAAGATGTTATTGTTCTTATAATGCGTTTTTGAATTATGCTAAGCGGATATAGATGTACATCAGCAGTACCTCCCCAGGCAACAACACCATAAAGTAGGTATGGATACACAATAGAGTAATACATTTTTAACATGATTTTTACAGGTACATGGTTACTAATTCTATAGAAAATGCCGGCAGTTTTGGAGATTTTTGAACATATAGCACTTATGTGATGTGAAAAATTTAATTTATGATCCAAAGTTACTCCAAGGAATTTAATAGTATCATTATATTGAATGGGTATATGATTGATGACAAAATGAGAAGGTAGATTTTGCGTACTGGTTCGGTTAGAAATGAACATTGCAGAAGTTTTATTGGCATTTAAGGAAAGTCTATTATTAACTGTCCAGTCGTGGAGTAATTTTAGATTTACATTGGTTTTATGAATTAAATCATCTACATTAAAATCACTTGTAGTAATAGTGGTATCGTCTGCAAAGAGAGTGAAATGGGCACCATCTGTTATATTTACAATGTCATTGATATACAGAAGAAACAGATAGGGCCCAAGTACACTTCCCTGAGGGACCCCACGAGTTACAGGGCGTCTACTAGAAATTACATTACCTACCCTAACACTCTGAGTCCTCCCACTAAGGTAACTACAGAACCACGAGGATGCAATGCCACGAATGCCATACCTATACATTTTACGGATTAGAATATCATGGCATACGCTATCAAACGCTTTACTAAGGTCGACAGCTACACCTAAAGTGTGCTGTCTATTGTTCAAATTATGATATACATGTTCGACAAAGTTCAATATGCCATCAGATGTGCTCTTACCCTTCAGGAAACCAAATTGAGAGGAACTAATAATTTTATTTTTATTTAAATAACTTGATAACCTGGATGCAACACATCTTTCAAATATTTTACTTACTAAAGGAAGTATTGAAATGGGTCTGTAGTTGCCAGTTTCAGACTCAGAGCCTGACTTATAAACAGGTATCACTGTGGCATGTTTAAGACAATCAGGAAATATACCTTGCTGAATAGAACTATTGATGAGTGATGATAGAGGAGGAGCTAAATTATATAAATAATTCGGTTTATCATTGATAAACCGACGATTACGGTGAATATTGATCTATTATATCGTAAAATATCATAATTTGAGCCATTAGCATCGTGTTTTCAGTTTAATACCAAATATAAAAGATGAACTATGAATAATTTTAATTTGTAATAAACTATGGTTAGATTATCTTCAAATTATCTATCGCCGTAGATAAACATTTTATTTTTTTCATCAATTATTGTATCTACCGATCGAAAGCCAATGGTTGGCTGTCATAATTTTCCCATTGGGATTTCCCACTGAAAAAGCATACCATTATATTTTCAGTCTCAAAGAGCATGAGTTACAACAGTAATTTGTCATTGTCATCCATAATGTACATAGAAAAGACTTGCATGCAAAATATTCATTGATTCATTTAATTTAAAATTCCCACTAGTAGAAATGTATTCAGTAATTCAATAAGAAAAATTTATTATCTAAAGAAATTTCAATTATTAGAATGTTAACGTCAGTCTTAACTACTCCGTGTCATAAAGCTGACATCAAAATTATAATTATTACAGGGTACCCCAAAATTGTGAATACAATCACAAACCAATAAATGTGACGAAAGTAAACAAAAGCTATAATATATTAAAAACACGGGACCCCCCAATTGGCTCGATTTACAAATTCACCTACCACCAGTCTATGACTAAGCTTTTGGAAGCAATATAGTTACTCAGTGAATACAATCACAAACCAATAAATATGACGTAAGTAAACAAAAGATAAAGTATATTAGAAAGATAAATTAATTAATACAAAATATGTCCAATAGAAAGTATCTCTATCACCTTCCACCAGTAATTTAGAGCCATTGCTCATAGTCGTGGAATACACTTACGAACCAAATAATGCGATTTGAGTTGAATAGCACACTACGATATATTCTATTGCTTCTCCATTCCACTTGTATACATGTTTTTCACGCTTGGACAATAACATCCAACAATACACCACTGAAGTTTGTATTTACTTGTTTGTTAGCTACTGCATCTATGTTTATTATGAGAAATATGTTGTGTGTCATAGTTCATGTGATATGTATTTATTATACGCTTCCATTTTAATAATGAAATTTGTTATTTGCAGCAATAAGAATCATTACGGTAATAAATATTCTAAAATGTAATTGTTTTCTAGAAAATATATAATTATATTTGTTGTGAATACTATTACTATTCAAAATAAACTGTTAATTATTGAGTATACAAGTACAGTACATGCTGTTTGTTATATAGACATTTACATAGATATATCTAGTATGAAATGGGCATAGGTCAATTCTGTAACAAAACCAAAACTCTTGGTAATTTCATTATTCCATTAGTATTATATGCAATAAATAGGTAAACGTACATTATCGTAAGCAATATCTCAATAAACCTCCAAAAATATATCTTCTAACTCTAAATGCTTCTCCTGAACAAATCAAAATGTAGCTAATTAAACTTTTTTTCCACCGAACACGTCACATACGGAAACACTAAGCTCATGATAATATAGGGTGAGGGAAAGGGACTAGATGCTTTATCCATCATTTCTATGAGTCAAAATTTACTGCTACAAGCTAAACCTTAATGAGTTTGACTTGTGTTTTCTAGACACATCCTTTTAAAATCATTTTATATCTTCATTGTCGTTCCTTAAAATTTACCGGCCTTTCTTGACTTTGCTCCTACATAAATACCAAATATATATTTGTATTTATAAGATTAAAAATATTTACGTATCGGCGTAAATCAACAAAAATCATGTAAATTACTTGAATTGTGGTGACGTGTGGCATCGTTGAAATACAGTTTGGTTAGCCAATAAGCACAAATCTGCCCACGTTTTCAAGGAGTACAGACACATGCTCGAGCTGTGATTTGTTCACACTCCACCCAATCACAGCTAAGCTCTCTCAGTCGCCAATGTCTTATATTCCAATGTAATTATTTCTTGTTATATGTTCAATATTTTTACTTTAAATTTGGTAAACATCAGTTTAGAATATATACTAACAACTTGTAAAATTCAGTAACGTAGGTTTATAAATAAAACAAGTGTTTTTTAAACACATACTCATTCCTCCCGTTCATTCTGATAGTTACCCTCATTAGGGGAATATCTCACCAGTTTCTGCAACATTAATTAAAGTCTTTAATCAGGTCTATTTTTAAGTAAAACTATGCCAGTAGGGTAATTAATAAACATTTATAAATTTTCAAACTATTTATAAAGACTCAATCTACATAATATTTTAAACTAATTTTTACAATTTTAATCAAAGTGAATTTGAAATATTTAGAACACACTGAAGGTGCGGTTCCTAATTATTTGTTAGAAATGCCAATACGCTCTTCCAACTCTCCAGGTGTTAGCCATGGTACAACGTGTAGAAAGAACAGGTTGCTAGCGAAGGATTAAGCAGAATCTATAAAGAAAAAATACGAAAAATAAATCACCTAGTTATATACTAATTTATAATTTTCTATATTAAGTTAATGATTTTAAGTAGTGTAATTGAATAATAATGAATGAGCATTAAATTATATAATTTATAAATTGTTAAGGTAATTAAGTGAAATAATTCGTAATAGTAATTAAGTGAAGTAATTCGTAATAGTAATTAAATAGTAATTCGTAATAGTAATTAAATAGTAATTAAATAGTAATTCGTAATAGAAATTAAATAGTAATTCGTAATAGTAATTAGATAGTAATTCGTAATAGTAATTAAATAGAAATTCGTAATAGTAATTAAATAGAAATTCGTAATAGTAATTAAATAGAAATTCGTAATAGTAATTAAATAGAAATTCGTAATAGTAATTAAATAGTAATTCGTAATAGTAATGAAATATGCATGGAAGTAAAAAAAATATTATTTAATTATCTGGCACCTTATCTCGCATTGTTAGAAAAACCCTAAATTACAACAAAGTAAAATTTGAGGTAAGGTACCTTACCCTATTTATGCATTTCAGTCGCCAATCCTTGTAGTCTCCTTCACCGTCAGTGCATAGTGGTCCCTCTGTCCGAACATGGACTTACTCCATCCTGACTATGCCTACTGTTACCATATTGTAGTTGTAGTCCATACAAATCAAGAGATTGCAAAATTCAGCAGACTAATTAGTTGAAGTCACTGCTATGAATAGAATGCGCAATAGAAAGCGCAATAAAATGCGCAAAATTGATCACGGTCATATATCTGATGAGTAGTTTTCAGAGTGGAATGTTAGTGCGCTTCTCTCTAGTTTTATTTATCTCCACTGACAAAATTTCTCCCTGCAAACCATTTCCACCGCATTTACTTTCATCAGCCATCGCCTGCTCAGGACTCAGATTCTAGTGGGAAAACTGACACAAAAGATTTAGACGAATGCCCGGTACCCATGCCTAATAATATAGTTAAGTTTATAGCAATTTAGGTTCTTTCAAAGCAAATAGAGACACGGGCACCAGATAATACGTATTTATAATATATTTTTGATAATTTTGGGTAACAACAACAAATTATTGTAACATTAAGTCGATGACGTCATGTAGTTGATATAATGCCGTTAAGTTACATCTAATTATTATTGCAGTATTAAGAACTGTGTAAACATACGACTTTGTCACATCAATTCAGCGTTAGGTGATGCAAGACATTATTGAAACTTTGAAATTAGTACAGCAAAAAAAAAAAACACTGTATGTGATGCCATTTAGTTGCATTTAATTGCAGTTTTTTGGAACTGGGTAAACATATTTCATTGTGACCTCAATTTAATGTTAGGGCAGTGAAAAACATTATTGAAATCAATGGAAGACACTGATGAAATTTTGAAATTACTATGTGATGTCTACATTATTTTAGTAATCAGTTTTGGGCAAAAATTAAGTTGCGAGGAAAACAGAAAAAATGAATTGGGTTAGTTCTGAGTTATCAGACAATTTCATTTTTTTTTATTTTATAAAACACTGTATGTTTAATAATGGTTATTGTGTAATTTATTTTATATGATCTAAAATATTGACTCTCTATAATATGGTGTGTCCAAAAAGGTTTTATATTTCTAAGTGGAGGAGCCAACAGGGTGCTCCATCCGCAGTTGGCTCCTCTGCCTTACTTATAGTTGTGAATTGAATTAATTTACATTTCATAGAATAAGATAACATAGATGGCTGTAATGTATTTTGTTTATGGCCAATTTCCATAGCCAATCAATGAGCTCGTAACCTTAAACAAAATATCCTATAAAGAAACTTATCTGCAAGGAACAATATTTACTTTTGCAGAGAGCAGAAGGCTGTGTTCTAGAAGGCATCTAATCATTTATCACCTTGTTATTCACGTAACTTATAAAGTATTCAACCAAATTCAACCTAAAATTTAGTGGGACGATTGATCAATGTCCAGGAACCTGCTCGTAGAATTTTGGAAGCGATCAGGTAAAAGGTTAAGATCAAGGTCATTTTTTAACTCCAAAATTATTCAACCATATTGCATGAAACTAGGAGGGTCACTATCCAGGAGCCATTTTGGTAATTTTGGGAGCGATAGTGTCAAAGGTCAAATATCAAGGTCGAAGTCATATATAACTTAATAACTCAAAAGTATTCAACCAAATTGCCTGAAATTTGATGGAACGATTGGTCAATTTTGGTAGCAATCCAGTCAAGGCCAAGATCAAAGTCATTGACAACTCAATAACTCAAAAGGCATTCAACCAAATTGCATGAAACATGGCTGGGCGATTGTTGATTATCCAGTTACCAGTTTATCGGATTTCGAAAACGAACAGGTCAAGGGTTGAGGTCAATGTCATTTATAACTAAAGAATTATTGTATGACCAAGGTCATTTACAAGCGGCGGTGAAGGTAGGCGCCCTACCAAGTGCACGTAATCTAGTTCCAAAACTAAATTCATTGTGTTATTAATCTTTCAAAGTCTAATATTTGAGGTGCAATTATCACCTAATAATTTAAATAAAAATAGCATAATTGGAAAATATATGTTCTACATTATTTATCACACTATACACTCTAATACACATGCAGTACGTGTGGATAAAAAATTAAGAAAGAAATGAACATTCGGAAAACTAATGACTTAATTGAAACTGTGGTAACAGTGAGCATCCGGTAATAGAGTAGTTACCTTATTTTCAATTTATAATTAAATCAATCTCTTACTGCACAACTGAGTTCACTCGAACAACAACCAATTTTGGTTGAGTGTCTCAATATGTCTGGGGAAACAATAAGCTCCGTATGTTAGAGGCGATTTAAGAAAAATTTTACACCTACCGCCATATTGGCTCTAGAGTCAAGGAACAAAAACTGTTGTGAGCTGCGATAATAAGCAGATGCACTGATTGGGAGTTATTATGTTATAGTGAATAGTAAATTATTAAACATGTGTAATTGTGTATAACTCTTCTCTGCAAACATTAATTTCCCAAATCATCAACTCAATTGGAAAGACACAGGTCTAATTAAAATATAATATTGTAATCAGATAAAAAACAAGTGACCAATTTTTAGAAACATGAAGTTACACAATAAAATATCATGTATCATACTACAATATTGCCAAATTGTTATAGAAGATTAAATTAATGTAATTTAATATCAGCATTCTACTGTACTGTCAAATTTTTGAATGACAGATAAACTTACTGAAACGTATCATTTTATAAAAATAAAACTTTAAACTCGTTATCTATATGTATCACATGAAAAATATTTCAGTATCTACTTACATCTGTAGAAACTATTTTATATAAGCTATGAAATTTTCCCCGATAAAATATTGTAAATAAATTTACAATAGTTTTACAAATAAATTTGTATTATTTTTTACCAATATATATCTATAATAGTTTTACCAATAAATATATTACAAATATACCAAAAAATATAAAATATGTATTTAAACCAGTAGGAGGAGCTTAGCAAAAAGTCCGGTGGAAAGACTTAAAAACCCTACGTGTGTACGGCCCTTTAGTATATGTTGAATTGATTTCCTGATTATAAGTTTATCCCGTGTGATTTCTGCTGACTAACGGAATAACTAACTCTGTCTGCTTCCCTGTCAGTCAATCTTTATTTTCATTTCTTCCACTTCTCTCCTTCAGTCATCAAGATGATAACAAGCATTGTTATCAAACAAGCATTGCAACGAACTCACGACGTACTCACGTCACGGTTAACTTTCAGATTCAGTCTGTATATAATCCGGTTCTGACGGTTACTTATTTGGAGAATCGGACGTGTTTCTAAATTCCAGGAGACACAAATGTCAGATATCGAAACTTAGATTCTGAAATACATGTTACCAATTGTATAAAATTCAGATTTTCATGTTACAGAATCAATTTAGTTGATCAATTACTAAATCAGTCATATGACCACTTAACCAGCTGAAGGTTCTAGGGAAAAACTTTCAAATAAACGAATCCGGTTAGGTATAAGTGAATGGGTATATTAAACCTCCAAAATTTATACTCCCATAATTCCAAATTATTTTTTTTAAATTAGTTATTTAAAAAAAAATGTTAAAATCATCAGTTTATCACCAATTACAATCTTTAGCAACAAAAAGTTGTGCCAAACCAAATTTTGCTACAATTCTCATTCTGTACAACTAAATAAAAGTACCTACTAAGTACGGATATAAACATAGCACGTTGTGACATTAATAAAATCCTCACATGCAAATAAATCTATCTCTATCTGAGACACTCAAGTACAGTTTCATTGATGGTGGCCAAACCCAGACACGTGCACGGTAAATACTCCCATTATTTCATGGATAGAGACTGAGACACTAAAGTACATCGCACTGAAACTAATTACAGCTTTTGAAACAAAAAATAATTAAAATATGTAGCATTATGTACTTAAATTTTTTGACTTTTGCAACATATTTGGAACACTTGAGTGTCTCAGACTTAATCTTTCTTTAAGCATATTTCCCTTATGAATGAAAAATATTCCCATGGAAATTGTCCAAGAATCGAAAGAATATGTGCATCATTGCAGACCGAGTGAATCCATCCGTCTACTTTTCCCCGTTCAAGAGGCCAATCCATCAAACATGAAAAAGGTTCTGATTTTTACCGGCGGAGGCACCGATGAATCGAACAAATTGCCTACTGATTTATCGGACTTTTATTCCGAGCTGAAACATTTACTCGCCAATTGAATTATAACTAGAATCACCCTTTGAAAATTGATTGAATTTTTGAGAATATTATGGTCGAAAATACTAATACATACACACTACACTGTGTAACCATGCCATACAAATTTCATCGTGCAAATTTTTTTTTCTATTTAAGATATCCCTTTTTCTGTGTAATAAAATAAAATTTTATCATAAAAGGGAGTGAAGTTGTATTTAATTCAATTATTTATATAGAAATAATAAAACGTTATAATATTTACCTTTTTCTCTGCATTTGACCATACAAATTTCCTTTTTCTAATTTTATCCATAATCTGGATGTATATTCCATAAGAAATTCCCTTCAATTTTCTATTGGCCTCTCATCAATCTTCATATTGATAATGACTTTCCCGTCGAAAGATAACGCCAATAAATTAGATAAAGTAAGTGATTATTTTTTAATTATAAAGATATACCTTTAAATGCTAGGAAAATAGTGGGTGAAGTACCAATAAAAATATGCAATTTCAATTTCAATTGAGGGAAGAACATCATTCTCTCCTCAAAGAATATATTTCGGTTTTTTTTTTATGATAAGCTATTGACATTTTCATTCAGTGATAATTCGCCTCTTGTAATTGGTGCTTTACCATATATGAATACACAAAAATTAATTTCCCTTATCCAACGAGTTTTACAGCAGAAAAAATTTATTGCTTTTTACATTTTAGAATTGTGGTTCAATTCATATTGCCAACTTTTATATAAATCACTAAATCTTTTACCTTGTTTACTCTTATTTATATGGATCACTAAATGCTCCATTTCACCACTAAATATTTCATATAGATCACTAAATGCTTCATATAGATCACTGAATATTTTTTTTTAACTTATTATTCACCAACTTCAATTAATCAATACCTAACATGGAGACTCTATTTTTCACTCTGATGTCAAACTACACTTCCTCAAATAATATTTCAACTGAACATCAATACCTAATTAGTGAATTAATTAGATCCAAATACAATTTATTGGCTCTTTCACGTCCTCATACTTTAATAAGATTTAATGAGCTTCAGTTTTACCACATGGAATGAAGCATGTGCTGAAGGTGCTAAGGTAATTAGAATTACACAGAATTTATCATGCTGTGACCTCTCATTATGGGATTTGTTGCTTTATTTAATGATCAGACATAGAGTAAGCTATGAATTATCGGACTGTTTTACCAGGCAAGAAAGATTTACTCCCTAAATAAATCCTTCTTTCCTGAGTATAGAGTAAGTTGTGATTTATAGGACTATTCTATTAATATAAGAGAAAGTATTTAACTAAGATAAAAAGTAAATAATTATTTCCTAAATGATTTAAGATGTGAAACCAGTCCGATAATTTAGAGCTTACTCTACACTGACACTCATTTATTTTGTACCTAATTGAAAATAGGAGCAGGTTCTGCACAGAACCGCTCTGGGCATATTAGTAATATAATAATACAGTTGTGGATAAGGGCCACACATCTGCAGTTAGGCATTGGATAAGGGCCCAAAGCGGTCAGTTTGGCTCCCACGCTGCGCTCTCACTGCTCCCTGACTGCCATGGTGACTACTCTGATCGGCTTAACCGCTGCCTCGAACCGGCTCCAATTTTTAATCCGGTACTAAAATAAACGGTATTCAAATTATATTTTCTACATTTTGTCTCCCTCAAATGTATCACCCAATACAAATCTCTAAGATACAAACCTGTTATTAACAACTGTTGAGAGTTAATTGCTCTGCATTTCGCATGACCAAAAATTAAAACTACGTTAATTAAAGTCTAGCCACTCATAACAACAACACAATTAATTACAGTCATTCTTTGTGTCCAAATTGAATTCAATTGATTATTGCAATGCGGTTGTTAATTACCTTCTTGCTAAATGACGGTAAATGAATAGATTATTAGAATTGAATGCTGCATGCGAAATTATTGTGAATACGCTGAGGAAAAGTTGAAATTCATTAACAAACAAGGAATTATTTAAAAATTAATCAATTTCAAACGAAAATATCAATTGGTACAAATGATTTTTATTCATATTTCATTTTGGTCCCGTAAGTTTCGTCAATTTCTATTTCTAAACATATATCTTTGCTGCAATTGTTATCAAATTTCACAAACAATTATTATTAACAAAAAAGTTGCATACATGATTCCTTTTCAATAAAAAAACTTTTTTCTTGTCATTTCAGTTCCACGAACAATCTTCTGTTTTATTCTTCCAGTTCCACAAGCAATCTACATTATATTATTTTACTGTCGGTTGCAATAAAAATCTATCCATATAATTTTGTAAAAACTATTCAATTCAGTTGTTTGGTATACTTAAGATAAGTTAGACTGTTTACTTTTTGGTAATAGTATTTGTAATTAAGTAGGCATATCCTCGGTGTATTTTCTTCTCTCGTTACTTTAGTTTAAGTTGTGAGCGAGAAAGCTACTTTCCTGTGGATAATTACTATTATTTCTTATGTTGTTTTGGGTTAATGTAATTGAAAGGTTTCTAATAACAGCAGTAATATCCCATTATAATTTAAAAATTTAGAATAATAAAAAACTTTATTCAGTATATCTCTAATATTTTGTATTATCTCTTTTGTGTTCTACAATAATCACATATAATAATAACTATTTCAATCATATTATTATGAATGGCTTCAGAATTCGATTTATTTTTCATATTTTGCTATTGATTCATAAACAAATGCTTTATACTTCAATATTTAATACAATTATTCTCATTTAGAATATTATTTGAATTAAATAATATATAACAAATTAACAATTCAATAAATTCTTAAAAATCATTTAATATTTACGTTAATGAATTTATCACTAGAGATTTTAATCTCTAGAAAAATACAAAATATTATACCATGTAGACTAACATAACTACGAGAATACCAAATTAATATCTGGAAAAATTGAATAATAGATGGTTCATTAATAGAGCAACTTTGAACAAGTGCGATATTAAATAATGATTAATTTATAAGTTAAATCCTTTATATATTAATCTGTCTCAGGTTATTATGCCCTGCTTACTATAATAATATTTTTCGTTTATTAGTACTGCCGTAAGGAGGTCCTTTTTAATGTAATCCTGTTTAGTGAATTTAGACACTCGAGTATCTTTAGAGCAATCTACGAAGGTAACAAGATATCTTACAAAGAAATGCTACCAATATCTATCTTAATTGTAAGAAGTGACAACCAACCGTTTGTGCATTTTATTAATGGGCGAAAATTGAAGTTTCATGTCTAAACTACTCATTACTCAATCACAATCTGGTGAAGTGATGAGCCGAATTCAAATTCCACTACTAAGCTACAAGTTTCATTTATTTTTGAACTACTCAATCACGCACTGATAAAGAGTATAGTCAATTCCATTCACTCATCCTTTTCAATTTTGTAATGCCTCTCAGCAGTGATTACCAGCTCCTGAAATGAGCTGCAAACATGTGGAATTAATTATGACTGTTGTGCTTTATAATCCTACACAAAAATAGCAAATGAGTTTCCGCAGAATACTCATGAATAATTAAAATAAGCCTAAAATGACAACAACGTCCAACAAATCACAGATCAACTTATTTGGTAATATGAACAGCTCATTATTCGCTCATATTAATTTGAAAAGAAAAGAAAATAATTTGGAGTTGAAAGTTAAATTAACTATCTACTGAATACTAACTATACCGAACTTTTGTTTCATAAACACTAATTTCTGTATAGATGAACATCTCTTCACAGGCTTAATATATAGAGGTTTTTATTGCTTATCGCATCAATCATTAATAACATGTGTATATTTTCTTGGGGAACACCTTCAAAGCTCTATGATTTAATTTAAATTTCCTTTATTTTCATAGAATTAACTCCTAATCTCAAGTAACTCTTAGACAAAAATGAATAGAAAATCTGTTATCCTTAGGACTCTCAAGTGTGTCAAATACTCAGCGCCACATTATACATTCTTCTCCATAAAATGAATATAATGAAAGTATTATTCATTATTTACAAAATTCCCTAAATATTCCTAACTAAAAACACTTCTTATTAATAACACACTTATATATATTTAATATATAAATATAAAAAAGATTAAAAAGTACAATTGTGATATTGAGTGTAATTCTATTTTTTACATCTCTGTTTGTTTCACTTATCCTTAGCTTACAATCTACCTCATTTATTGCCTAAAAATACATTAGGGGTCTCGTTTACTTAATAACATTCTATGTTGTGATATAAAGTTTCTTAAGATGAAAAATATTGAAGGCATTTTTCGTATTTCAATCTAACACTAACTTGCAACAATACTTTGTCTTATACTAAGTGATATATGAGTGATCCTAATATTTCTAATTGTTTTCAATATTCATATCTAATTTAACTATGAATGAAAAGGTAATGATGTATTATTTGTTGAACTCAGGAGTGAAACTTATCAGCACTACAGAAATTTAGCATCCAAACGAATATTATTATCAATAAATAAATTAACTGAAATTTATATAACGTCATTTCAATTTTTATTTCAATATTTACGAATAAACACTGTTAAAAAACATAATATCAATTTAACTACTTAATAATAAAAAAAAACTATTAAAATGAATTGAAAAATATGGGGTACAGTTACATGTTTTTTGAAAAAAAAAAATAATCAATGAAGCTACGGTTCTGGAACTTAGTAGCCTAAAAACTGAATTCTCTATCATTTTATTTCGTGGCGTTTTTTCGATTAAACCCATAGAAAACGAGTTAAAATTTTGATCTACGGCATTGGTTTTTTTTGCATTCGATTCTCCTAGAACTTATCTAAAGAACGGTATTCCTTCAATTTCGATCAAATGGATCGGAAGTAAATGGATTTTTTTTAAATTCAAAATTTTGAAACAAATTCGAAAATAAAAATTCAAAGGAAACTGTTTTGTAGAGAATTCCCTGGAAAGTCGAATGCAAAAAACCCCGTGTAGATAAGTGCTAGGAAAACTCATTCAAAGTTGCTTCCCACCTAGTGCCGGTCTGACACCCAACACATTCCCTTATGAGATAGCGAGTGCCACTGAGCAGAATTGCAAACCAATACCTGTGCTTTGTGACCTGAGTAGGAGGTACTTTACCTGATATGGCGAGATAATTAATTATTACGAATTATTAGTGGCTGATAGATAGTGTGTAAAACATCTAGTGCCACCCCAATTCTCGCAACGCCCCTCTTCCTTTCTCTCTCCCCTCAGTGGGTTATAGTGACTCTAGAGCTCTGATATTTCACTCAAACATCTGGAAGGGTACTAGGTAACTATTTACGAAATAAAAAATGATAAAATTGTGTGATTTTCCCAAGTACGGTCCCCTCAAACGAACTACCTCGTAATTAGTAACTGACATAAATTTACAAAAAAATGTATATGTAATTAGTTGAGTTATAATCAAAATTTGATAACGAATTATAATAATTTTTACTCTCTTTTTTTCACTTTTCATATTAGTTACTAGATATCTATATATCTGTTGATTAGTTTTTACGGTGTTTATTGTTCCGTAAAATATTATCTTATCGACAAGAAGCAGACTTGCGAAACCCTTCCACGCCCCTTTTACCTGGTGTAAAAATAAACATTGATAACGACTTTATCCAACTTCACTATAATCCATTGTACATTGTTTTGAAATAAAATCTATGATTGAATTAAAATGCTTCCGAACATTTCCCCATATCATTCAACCGAAGATGTTATGAGTACAGTAAATAGAATAGGAAAGTAATGCCATCACAGAACTGATACAAAAATATTGGTTTAATTCAATCATTTTATCAATAGATTATACAGCATTTATCCCAGGCAATAAGGGTTATTCAATATTCATTAGATATTCCCTCAATATCAAAGAAATAAATCCTTCATGCTTGTGAAATGTGAGATCTTTGAAAAGGGGCCCATCAAAATAAGAATAAAATATTTATTTGTTTTACTGAATATTGAAATTCCCATATTCAAATCTGATTTAATACTCAGGACGTCACAGGTTAACTTCTGATTGAGATACCTTTAGATGTTGGCAACACCCTATTCTGTACCAGATGTTTGAAAAAATGCAATAGAATCAATTATACATGTTGATTAATATTTTGTACATATACCGTGATCAAAAATGAATATGTTTTTAAGTTTATATTCTTATGTACGTTAAACATTAAATTAGCTAAACTGAAAATTAATTTGAACTCCATTATGCCTCCAAGTATGACTACCCACTTTGTATTCTCACAACTGTAACTTATATAAGTACATTATTAATGTCCAAATCACAGCATGATGTTACTAATTTGCCTGCATTGGAAACTGCATCTCATTCATCTTAATTAGTCAGCGGAGAATGTGAAGATGGAGTACCCAGTCTGAAAATTGTAATCGGCAGATCGACCCTTATTATCCAGTACGGTAAATATTGACTAGTTTTTGATACCATAATATTTTTCCTAATTATATAATAGCAAAAAGGTGTTAATAATTAATCCATTATTCATGAATAAATGATTATTTCCCGATAAATCATGTACTTACGGAAACAAATAGTGCTTCATTTAATTTAAATAATGGTTATTAAAGTTGGATATAGCTCCTTTAACCAGAATAAATGAGAAAAAATCTCTATATATAACAGTTCCTTTCCTCTGTATGACCTTCCTATATTTAATAAAGTTTATCAATTAAAAGGTTTCAATATATTTATGTGAATATTTAAATAGCTTTACAATATTGTCAATTCGATTGGATGAAATAGTACGAAATTAAATGTTATTCTATGATTAATATTCACCTAATTGTTCGACTGCTAATAATAAATTCTTACAAGAGAAAAATTTATTTTTGTAATAACGAAAAGCAGTCGATGCTGGAGAAATTCGCGTCACATATCTATGTACAACTCCTCCGTAACCTGGAATATGTTTTAGAGTTATTGAAATGCGACAACTTGAATAAATTTCCAATTTCAGAAATGGGAGAAAGTGATCGGATTCCAAAATGGCACGGTCGAAAAAAATATCAGAATTTGATTCCCAGATCATAGGATAAAATAACCTCTCGTTTGTAGATCAGCTACAAATAGAATGTAGTAAAACGTCTGATATTTCAGACAGTCAAATATTTCAGTCAAATATTATTAGCACTCTCTATCGACAGAATATGACGGTAACTAGTAAGTCAAATATTATTAGCACTCTCTGTTGACTGAATACAATACAATTATTATTGTAGTTATTATTATCTGAATACTAAATTGTTTTAAATTCATTCATTTATATTTTAACGTTCTCAAATTAACTTCACAGCAATTACCCATTGTTTAAATTTTGTTTCAATTCAGTATTTCAGTAATTATTTTCCTCTAAAATAGCACTCTGATAATTTCTACATGGCTTTCACCTACAATAAATCAAACGAGTTAGAAATCCCTCAGAGATTATCGTCAATTTAATGGGAATATATTGGTCTTAGGTATCATGTGTCTTTAAATAGTCTTTTAATTGATAATAGGTAAAGAGAAACGAGGGAATTGGTGATTTATTTATTTATACAAAAATATTTCATTTCACTCCCTAAAAAATCACTCCCAGCTACAAAAAAGTTGCTAGAAAATCAATAATAAACACTTTTTTAGGAATGGAGGAATGACAAAAAAGGCTTCGTTGTCTAGATATTGAGACCCTGATTGAAGGTAATTTTTGACATTCACAGGGAATATCACATAAAAGAGATATGGTTTCACTAAATCCTAAATTATCAAACCTATATTCCTTTTTCAAGATACTGACTTTTAAATATTTAAACGAACTCAAGTTCCTAACAGATGGTTATAAGTGGGAAAGAAAATATAACAGACCTTATACTAACTATTATAATGTTATCAAATGTGCAATTGTAAAACTGTATGTACACTACTGTGTTGAACTCCAACTTCAATGCAGATAAAAAAATTGATTTTGGAAAAAATGGTTAATTTGATCATTTAGATAATTTGTGAAGCAATGTGTGTTTTATGTGAAATTACCTATGTAGGTATGTCGAAAATCATCGTAGAATAAATATAACATTATTTCGATAACGAAACATTTGTTATTTTTTAAGAATGTTTTTATTTTTATATGCAAGCTGTCAAATTTGTCGGAACAGAAATTCAACCCCTTAAATATTAATTAATAAATAAAGTTGCGTAAAAATGTTCAGACCTTTAATAATAATAAATTGCGTAAATTGATTATTTCCTTTTCTATTGATATATTTGGGTTTTCAAATTTTGGTCTCATTGTATAAATGATTTTATGGAGATTAGAAAATATAGACAAAGAATATAATGATGAACTATTCAAGTTGTCATGATAATTTAAAAGTTAGAAAAAAAAATTCTTTAGGAAATGAAATGTAGTTTAAAAGGGGATTTTGTAAAATAAAGTATAGAAAAATAGTGATGAATTTTTATTCATAAATTTTATAAATATACTGAGGTCTTCAAATTCAAATAGAATATTAAGAAGCCAGAAGCAGTATTATTTTTTCTAGCATTCGTTGTTTTATTTAGAATTCAATTTGAATAGTAATTATTGCCTCGGTAGTAATTATTTACAGAGTTCTGAAATTACATATCTTTTTAATTACAATATATCGGTTGACTGCAGTATTTTGACACTCACAGTGTCCGGTAATGGCTAATACAAGTCATGAATTAATCTAGCATTTATCTCTGACTGTCCTTTATTAATCCAACTTTTCATATATTTCCAGCCTAATTAAATGTTTTTTTTTAAATTATTTGATCAATATTTTTCACCATTCAAATCGCAAGATGTAATTCGAAGAATAAAATAGGATTTCAGTTCCCACTTTTGTCGATAAAGCTCTATGATGTAGAACCAATGTGGCAATAAATAACAAGCAAGCGAGTGAGCAGAAAAAAAAACAGAAACCTCATAAGTTGTATTGTCGGCGTATTCCTGTTGAGAACGAAAGAAGTATACCTTCCATACAATGTAATCATTAATAGTTTAGTGGTACTATAGGTAAGGTATTGAATATTATTCAAATCCTATTAGTTTAATGATACTATAAATAGGGTATTGAATATAATACGAATATTAGTAATTAACAGGTACAATAATCAGGGTATTGAATATATTTTAAATAACATTAGGTTACGGGTATTATATATAAGATATTGAAAATATTAAAAACTTTGTAAGTTATGGATAATATAAATAGGATAAAGAATATAATACAGATATTAATAGTGTAAGGAAAACTCTAAAATTTAGTATAAATGTTGATAATAAATTTCCAAATGATTCATTCAAAAATCTTCTATATATTTGATAAGAGATTTGTATCAGTTTTGTTTTGGCAATCGCATGAACAAATGTGTGTATTCTTCATCTTTGTTTCTTATATATTACTTGACATAAAATAGTTAACCTAATTGTGCTTATTTAGTAAAAATAGATGGAAAGCTGGCGTTACTCCTTCACTTAAGCAAGATCACATTAGTAAGAAAGATGGTGTTGAAATAGGAAACGAAAGGCCCGTTAGAAAATTCCAAATATTAGATTGAATTATTCTTATAATAATACATTATCATCACGTTTCCATTGTTGTTTGTTATTTTCTATATTATTATTATTACAAAATAATTAATTAATTAATTAATTTAATTCTGAAATCTCAATATAACTTTAACGTTAAGTTAAATTTATTCTACCACCATCCTTTAGATTGGTACAAAGTCAACCATTTACGATTATTTTACTCCTATAGCTGACTCGTAACAATGATCAATATGTCTCACATTATAATCCAATGAATTGGAAAGAGGATTTGAGGATGAGGAGGTAAGGGTTGTGTTCACGCAACAACAAGTCTGAAAATTTAAATCTTTGAACATGTTCTATATCAGGAATGTATTGCGATTACGTTCATGTTCTATTGGTCCTTGATATATATTTTTGGTCCAAAAATGATTACTCGTTTTACAATTTTTAATTATTACAGATCTAATTTTTTTTTGCGAATGTACAAAATACATTAACAATTGTGTGTTTATTTTCTAAAGATAGTATTTTTCGTTTTAAAGTTAGAAACTTTTTTGAAATTTTTAGTTTAGTATTAAAAGATAAATTTATTAAATTTTCCGTCCTTTTAAGCAAAAATATTAAAAAAACTTAATATCAGATAACCGACTCTAGAACCTTTTATTGCCTATGAAGTAAATCAAAGCGAGCAAATAAAGCCATCTCTCTGTTCGAACATTGCACAAAACATATAGCAAATGGTACCGTCACCTCAAACTCAGTCAATAAGGGATAGAAGGACTTGATAAATATTACAGCATAAGCCATAATGCAATCATAGTGAGTGTTCATGGTACTAAATTATTGTGAGGTAGATACCATTTTAAACTATATTTAGAAGACCCGAATTTTCAGCAGCTCAAATCAAACTTTCAAAGTATAAATCTATTTTCCAACTGGAACAAAACTCAGGCTCTTCGTTCGTACCAGTGTTAAACTGAATTATATCGCTAATTTATGTTTATAATCGTTATAAATAATTTTCTGTGAATAAAAGAAGTCAATATAGTCATTGAACAATAAGTATACTACATTAGGGGAGGATGGTCATCAATGGGACAAGGGGAACAATGGGACATGCTGAATAACTCTTTATTTGAGGGTAATTTTCAACAAAATCTTAGTGGTGAACTAGGAATACTTCAGTGCATTTACTCGCATTGCATTCAGCGGTTGTGGTGCAGTCAGCTCTGTGTAAAAGCGAAAACGTGTTTTAGAGGTAGGAAAACTAATTTTTCGTACTTTGTTTCAATTGTTATAAATCTGTTAATTTACCTCTTTCAAGTCAGGTGGAACATATTTCATACCACACAGAGAAGCATGTTTGTTGTAAGGTGGTACAGAAAATGTACCACCTTAAAAACGCTTTCAAGTCTGGTAGGAGATATTTCATACCACCATAAGTGTTAGGTTTAATTCTCAGTGGTACAGAAAGTATACTACCTTTTAATAATCAAGTCTGAGTGCTGCTCGGCAGCTCAAATTTTGCACCACTTACAAAAATGATTAGGTATAGTCAAAAACTTCTGGGAACACAGGGAACTTATTTCCCTCAAAAGTCTGGGCCTGAAAGAGTTAACATATAATGCTTACGGGGCACTTTTATATAATATTAAGTAATATGTCAAATATGATCATATGAAGGGATTGGGTTTATACTTTTGTAGCTGAGCTGTTATACCTGTATGTTTTCAAAATAGCGTCATGGTGATCTTTGGGACAGCAAATTTGGTTAACAATGGGACAGTGCCCTATTGTCAACCAAACTGTCTAGTTACTCTATATGAATCAATAAATATTCATTTTTGATACAATAACGTGAACTGTAGCTTCAGGGCTTCTTGTAGAAACAGAGCTTCCAACTGAAGCGGTACTTTCGACCATGTCCAAGGGCTTTAGCAATCTGAAATCATCACAAAGTGCTGCATAGAAAACAAATTTCACTAATAAAAGAAAAAGACACAGCATGATTGCAATGGATACGCCAGAGAAAGAAGAGCTTTTTGTTGGTGCCACTAAGGATAAGGCCTTCGAAATCACTCCATAAAGTATCCCCCATAGATGGCCTGTGAACTTTTGTTCTTGGTCTGGTATAGAACTCTTAATTTAACTGATTCATTCATCTGAAGAATTTAAATCTCTAACGAAAAGGTTGGAAATGAAGATTTATGCACTTGTAGAATTTGATGCGACTTCTAAAACGTATTTTGTTGGCCAAAAGCATGAAAAAGATAAATTTGAAATATTGATGTTAGGCGAAGATTAAAGTACAATGAGCTCAATTTTCCAAATGTTCCTGACATGGCTTCGGTGAAGCTAGAAGACATTAAATTGATACTATATGAACCAACTAAGTGTGAGACAACATGAAGAGATTATTCGAACTTGAAATTTGACCATAACCTCAACAATATACATGTTTGATAAACTGTCCCATCGTTCACTAGGGCATGTCCAATTGTTCACCAGTGCTGTTATACAATGGGACAAATTTTTTGTTTTTTATTTAATTCTTTTCTAGTTAACAGAATATGTGATAGTATTCGAGTTAGTTTCATTTTATAAAAAAAAAATATCTATATTACACATAGAATTTTAATTTTTCATACTTTGCCCATAGTAAATGAAATATCAATCTTTCTGTGTTTTTTGTCCCATTGATGACCATCCTCCCCTATACCTCATTACATTCAATAATGTAGTATCGCAATTACGTCCATTATTCGCTGTATGGGTTTTAATTTATGTCATCTGATTGCAATAATCATGAGTCATGACATCTTATATTGAATTTAAAATAAATGAGCTTATGTTAAAATGAAGTTGAAACGCTGCTCAAATTAATGATCGATGTGCGCTAATCTTATCTATTTATGTATATTCATTAGTTAATGCATCCGTTAATGCGCAAAATAGTTAAGATTCAAATGCTGTTTAGAATTAATTAATATAATTGAATTTTTCGAATAGTATCAACTTTTGGACTACAATTTGGATTTTGAAACATAAATTAATTTAAATAAATTTAAATCATATTTTCATGCATTTATTATTAATTAATCAAGAAATGTTGTAGGAGATAATATATATGTGAGTACACAAGCGCAATGATCTTTTCGTATAACTGTTAACCATTTCTGCAAATTTCAACTCAGTACAATGGAAAGTAATATATTTCCCCAGTGTAAACTTTATGGTTGTAAGCTTTTCTAAGATCCACCTTAACTTCTGTTCTTGGTACCTGCTAATAATTTCCCATGATTTAATTAATTAAAACATATACAAAATTTCTGAATAAACTCAAACGTATAAATCAGAGAGTAAGTTAGACGATATCAGAGAGCTACTTGGATTTTGAAGACTCGAAACCTAGGATTTAAACCAATACTGCATAGACATCACTGTAAGGCATAGAGACCAATAACGTCGTAAAAAGAGCGTGACTTTAAGTAACATACAAATAGAGACCAAAGAGAAGGTTTCCATTGATGTGATGCCTGCAAAGAAAGGCAAAATAAGGTACAAACATCAAAAGACATTATGGTACAAACCGTGGACGGAAATTTCGGTCTCGGAAAGAATGAAGATTATTTACTAATTATCTACATAAATTGCAGTAATATAGTTTGTTATATCCTCTAGCGTGTTGTGCTGTTCATTTCATGACAGTATAATGATCTGGCAGAGGCGTTCAGGGGATGGCATACCCCTTTATATCTAACTGATAAGTTTGTATTTATACGTAAGACCAAAAGTCCCGAGACTGAATTCTCCACTCAAATGTCTTGTTATATAAATGTCAAAAACTTGTAAAAAGTCATTATTAAATTTCCTGAGACTAAATTTTCGTGGAACCGCGGTACAAACCAAATAAGTACTAATACGCTACTTCTCAGCGAATATTTAATAACTCTCCTCTTAATTAAAAATCAGTTAATAGCAACAGATTAATATATCCTCACTCTCGTTTACCAAAGCCACAACACTAATTAAAGTACCAATACTCTACATCTCAGCGAGCATTTAATAACGATGATAGCATCTCACGGAGAGTCTCGGCTTCTTCCTAAACTTTTCCCATTCAAACTTCTGTTGTTTCGGTATTTTTCAAATGAGTTTCCTTGACAAGTATCGACAATAATAATGTTTAGAAAATCATGACCATCGAACTTCTAGTTGACGCATAATTTGTACGAAAAATTACTTGGAAATATTCATGGAAGCATTCTTTAACTCAGGAGATTCTAGTTCTTATGAGCTGGTAATTCTGTTGTTGTAGCTATTCTAATTTACACTTGAGAGTTTAACCTTTTACTTTCAGGTAAAGCTATTAAGTCTGTTTGTCATTATATTCACGTTTACACAATTACAATTTTTTATTTTTTTATTTTGAAAGCCTAAAACTTTATGAATTAATATTATGTAAATATTTTTAGACGCTTTTTAAACATACACATGTAAACATACTTGTAACCATTCGATTTTTCAATTAAATCTAATTATTGTTTTTACATGGGGTACTAAATTTGATTTAGAAATTGTTCCATTACCAATTCTTACAAAAAGTTATGTTTAATTATTGAAAAGTTAGTTAACTTTATATGTTTTTATTACGCCAAAGAGTACTAAAATTAAAAGCACAGTGTAACAGTCATGATATCATATGATATTAATCAATATATTACCTTACTATTTGCACGACGGCTATTAGAGTTTGCAAATCAGAAGTTTTAAACCGTTAGGGTTAATACCCAATTGCCAGACACTCAGAATCCTAAGAATCTTGGAGTTAATAAGGTCTTGCTTGAACCAATCTGATCTTTAGATGATTCTCCATTGTTCTACATATCATGAGCAACATTAAACCCAAATTTATGAGTTCTTTCACCCTAATTTAGTGTCAAAGCGTTGCTTTACCATGTTTACGTAATTTGAAGAGGTATATTTTAATAATAAAGTAAAATCAGTTCTGAAGATCATTTCGAAAATGTCAGTTTTCGAAGACGCGTGTTCAATTATTATAATAAAACTTGAAGAACGAACTGGTACTGATATGGATGCAAGAAATCCTTTCATGACCGACTAGTTAGGACACATACTGTAAAATCTCAGACGTCTAAAGATTATTATTATTGGATTGAAAGCGAAGGGGAATATTAAATTTCGAACACGCTAGTTCAATATCGTGCATTCGAGGAACTACGGATATATGGATCGTCTTGGACTATAAGCCTGTCGATAAATTATAATTACCCAATACTTATCGACGTCTTTTGATCGGTGATTACAATCTATGTTAAATTGATCATCTATCTCGAACGATAAATGATAGAAAGGGAAATGCAATGTAATTTATCATTTAGATTATACTATTTAACAATCAAAAATAATCAACATTTACCATAATTGAAAATGATTACAATCTATCTAACTGTCAATTTAAAATTTTCTTGCTTTGAAGCTTCATGCGTATGGAATTATGATATACATTATCCCTTTGATAATGTTGCATCCTGAGCTCAGTGATGGGATTAGTGGATGTGAGATACGGAAGAACAGGAAATGTTACTTACCGCATGAATGATTCCAGTATCATTTAATGGTTTAACTTCCGACAATTCAAGAGAGATATCATGGAATGCCTGCCAAAAACTATGAAAGCTCCACTGAATACCTTGCATGATATCAATTAAAAATCACCTAATCCCTAAAGATGACAATGGAAGTCTTACCGAAGACCAAGAAACCTTACCGTAAACCTTGTATAATTTGCTGTAAATCATGAATGCCTCACCGAAGACCATGAAAGCTTTACCGTAGACCTTGTATAATATACTGAAGACTATGGAAGACTTCCCGTAGACCCTGTATAACTCTATTTAAATCCATGAAAGTATTACCGAAGACCTTGAGAGACCTAGAGATAACGTTGGAAGACTTGTCAAAAACGTTGGAAGCCCTACCGAAGGTATAAG
Source organism: Caprella mutica (assembly GCA_947561585.1). Lineage (NCBI taxonomy): Eukaryota > Metazoa > Arthropoda > Malacostraca > Amphipoda > Caprellidae > Caprella > Caprella mutica. The sequence goes on from CANNZV010003598.1 coordinate 73,153, forward strand.
CTTCCGCTGCTCTTCCTATTTGTAAATGTGAAATTTCATCAAAATTTGAATTTATGTTTTATTCACTGATTGATTCACTCATTAGTTAATATAGGTAGAAGAATATCAATGAGTTCGAAAGTTTCAATTCATGATAATTTTGTAGTAAAATTGAGACCAATTGTCTTTTCTATTTAATACTTTTATTTTTTAATGTCATAAATGATTAACGAGGTTCAGTATTGTAATTGAAAATACATCATCCATAATGGAATTAACGATGATATGTTTATAGTTTTCATTGAATACAGAAAAAGTATTGATGTGAAATACAAAATATAGTGACAGTTTTCTTTATGTAATTATTATATTTAATTTTTCATATACTATTATTTCTTCTGCTGTTTTATACTATTTAAGATAACGCATTTTTTCCAAAATGAGAATCATCACAGAGTAACTATACCTAAATAGGTCGTATTGGCGATACATTGGACTTCTTAGAAATTTGAAAGACTCCCCAGACTATTTGATACATAATTACATATCAATGAAACGATGTGATAAAAACCTAACTTCAAAACTAGGATCATCGTAAAATGAAAAAAAACAGACCGTCTGTTAGCTTCTTACTTTTTTTAATCAACTACATTTGAGAGAAAGATATTGTTCAATCAATGAAACTGTTTTCAAATTAAATTTATTTCATAATTATGAGCATTGTTTTTTGGTCAAATGCTAAAGATAATCGTCGTGAGTACAAAATTTATTAGTAATTACGCAAAAATATAATAATATTTCATCCCTAAGAACTTTGAATGTAATTTCGAAGAAGCTTTGTTCATTGACGCCAACTAAAAGCTCTTATATTCCTAGATTTCTTTCTCATTTGTCATTCGAAACTTGTTTGAAAAAGAAACGTCACTGTACTCGGACACTCATAGTAGTAGGAATGTGAGTACTTGCATCAGTCATAAACTATTTAAAATATTTTGAAATTAATGATTGAACTGTTTTTATGTCCTCTTACTTATTACAGAAGAACTTCTCTATAATAAAATCTGTATAGTAAATGGAAGCAGTCTTTCCAGTGAAGTTGGGAAGCAGTATTTCGAAGGCACCCATTTTCTTTAGTCTATTATGAAAAGGCCATCAGTTTTAGAAAACTAACAGCCATTCATGGCGGACTAAAGAAAAATTTGTTCACTATAAAGGCTTCTTCCTCACTTAGAACACTACATTCACAATAGAGTATTTCATTATAGAGTAGCTCTACTGCACTCATTCGTATTCATCTGATTACAACAGCACAAGAGTTTGTATTTTGATGATGAATTGACAGAAAAGGAATTGTTTGTAAGAGTTTGTGGTAACCTCTCAAGCAATTCAAGTCATTTATTATTCCGTAAAGAGGCTCTGAAAACTCCCAATTATCAAAAGCTATTATTCATCACTACAGGATATAAAGTTTAGCTCAGAAGAAATACTCTAGACTTTTCATGCTCTTGTTGCAATTATTCCACAGATTCTTCTATTTTTCAAATTTTAATCAGAAGAAATTGATCCTCATGGAATTTCAATCGAATAGAATCACCAAAAGGAATTTTATTTAATTGGAATTTCATATTAATATTTTAGCCACTCAATGTAATATCAAACAATAACAAAATTTGACTGCAAAATTTTATTTTATTTCATTGCAAATTTAATTTTGAATTGACTGTATATATATACATTTTGAATTAAATAGACAATTTGAAACGGATAGACTAAACGATTCGAAATATAAATGAAATATTCTTCTTCCAACATATCACTCTCCAAATAACTAACTATTAGATAATATATAGAGTTCAAATAAAGTCCTTTTCAACTATTTACTCCATGTAGTTCAGGGTGATAGAACTTCAGATGGAGTCATATATATGTCCAATAGGTAAGCAGTTCAGTCCAGATAGCAGAGTTTTATTTTCAACAAAATAAAATATAAAAACTATTGAAGATGAAAAATTTATTTACTTATCTTGGCTCGGTGTGCCAATTTTTTTTTTTTTTTTTTTTGCAGTCTACATTTTAATGAATATAGTTAATAACGCATTAAGTTTATGATATATTGTTTCTACCCCATAAGGTGCTGTCAATACAGTACTGCAAACATAATGTTTTTCACCGATAATGTTTTCAAGAATAACCTTCCCTGATTGGTCGGCAAGGGAGCCGATAGAGAACGAAGCACTAAGACTTTGGTGTTCCGCCCCCAATTGGCTCCTCCTCATTAGATAAAGTTGAATTGAATTACATTTGAAATTTAAAGAACTTTGAAACTCTCAATATAGATGGCTGTAATGTAAGCTGTAATGTAATTTTTTGTATGTGCAAGCTTGTGTTACATCAAACTTCATGATTGTTTAATGGCAGGCCTCCTGATACACTTATTGGCCAATCTCCACAGCCATTCTCTTGGTTTTGAGGTCACATTGAAAAGAAATGTAAATGTTTATACTTTGTTTGGAGAATTAAATGGGCGATCGTTTTCTTTCTATCGGTTATGATAATCGATGGTAAAAATGACATAAATCTACGACGACAAATAATTCAATAAAAATCCAATCGTAATATATATAAAAAACTATAGGATATTCTAGTCTACCATTGTTCGACGGATTTTCTTGACAAAAATAACGACGCTTATATCTGGAATTATGATATTCACGATAAAATACGATCAATATTTACCGTAATAGATAATGACAGAAAACCCACCAAATAGAAATTTTCCGTCTTGGTGTAGAATAACGAAATCAATTTACTATATTATATATCGTGATTTTTCTTAGAAATTTCCTTATTTTATTAACGTAAGACAATTCTTTGGATTATCTTAGCTCAGCTCTTAAAAAAATTACAATGACCAGTTTTTAAATTACATTGTTTACAACAAATTTCATATATATGCATTCATACATTTATAAACATGCATCAGGTAGCCAGCCACAGTCATAATTGAAGATTCTCACCTATTCTAACATCGTCAGTTACTGCATTTGACTGCACTAACTGGGTTTCCATCTTTGGATGAATTTACGTAAAGCAATTACACACTTCAAATAAGAAACAATAGAAACTGAATTCTTAATAGCATTATGATAATTATTTAACCATTTAATTAGTTCTTCAAAACATCAATTAGTGTTGTCGATTGGTAATATCCAAGACATATCAACTTACATGGAGTGCTACGCCTTGATACCAGATTTAGACTCTTCTGCGCATGAACAAATACGTACATACAAACACACAGATGTGACCCAACAATATCAGATTACATAATCTACATACTGTACAGCAGGTTAAATACATTTTTCATGGCTTCCGTGCATTACACAAACAGCTATAAACAAACAACAACCGATATATAGTATAGGGAGTATGTAATCAAGTATTGCAGCGCCAAAATTAATAGCTGTGCTTCTATGTACGTATTTCACAACAGAACTGAAATTCATTTCAAAATGATCCTACGCATTGTGATCAATACTCTACCTTGTAGTTAATATACCTTAGTTATAAAACAGTTAGAAATTACAGTGTTTTAGAAACCGAAGTAGTCAGTTAATTAATTATATCAATAATTTTCTTTTGATCTCATGGTATGTTTCTTACTTCATCACCTCACTGGAACTAATTAACTCTTGTGCTAATTTCTATCGACCATCATTTTCTTTTATTTCAGTCTTGGTAATTTGATTGAAAGAAAGACAATGGAAGAGAAAGGAGTCTCGTCCACATCAATAGTGTCTTAAAGACACTTTCTTCAATTAAAAAAGAAATATAGAAAAGAAAATTTAAACAAAGTAAGGGAAAATATAATGAATATAGCTGCAGATTTGATAAATTCTCTGGGATGATCAATGTAAATCTTACCCATAACAAACATTCTACTTCACGTACATCAAACACCAGTCAGATGAATATTAAAACATTCTGTCTTAACCCTTTAAGGACGGATGTAGACTATAGTCCAAACTAACTTCAGAGCGACTATTAGGAAATTTATAAGTGCAATTTAAATATTTTTAATGATCAGTTGCATAGAGCTAGTTCTAAGCTGTAACGCAGCACTCTAGTTTCTTAGTTTATATCAGTAACCTCACAGTAGCGACAGAAGAGAGATATGAAAAATGCTCTCCATCTGTGGTGAGCGCGATTTCATTATTTTCTTTTTTGTTTCTCAAATTTTCATAATTTGTAATTTTTCAAATCAGTTTAAATCATACTCATTATGTACTTATACAGTATTAGAAAGATGTTATGTAAGAAAATTTAAGTTTAATGCATGAGCTATATAAAATGGGAGGAGCCTAACAACGTGTAGACTATGTTCTACATCCGGCAGAAAGTCACCTGATGCGGACCCAGCAGAGTAACAGTGATTGTTGACTGTGGACTAGCATTTGTTTGAATAATTGATAAACAATAATTGGGTACAATGTTCATGCTATTTTAATAATGTTATTATCCACTGTTGGATAGATTTATATGAATAAATATACCAATACGTTTTATTATATAGTATTGTTATTAGTGATAGTTGTACTACGTTTGCCATGCAGGGTAATATTTCATATTGATTTTTCACCATGTCATTTGAGCAACCGGGACTAAGTAGACATAATACTGCAAAACACTCGCACTTATATGAATATGATATAATAGACAGTGGGTACACAATCAGACTCGATTTTCTAACAATATAAGAAACTGTAAAGATCGTACTGTGTTACAGTTCCACTGATGATACATCTAGCTAATGGTGGTGATGATGAAGATTTATATGATAATATTGAAGAAGAAATCTTATTCAAAACTATTATTCAACATCAGTTACCCTCCAACCCTTTCATTCACGCATTGTATTGGGAGGAAGGACTCTGATCTGAGTGAGCACCTATTGCTATGCAGATTCGGGGACAATCTCCCCCATCCTCACATAATGTCCAACACTACGCAAACACAAGACCTCATACAATATTTCACTGTAGCACCTATCGAGCCGCCCACAAGAAGTAATTGCCTTTTTGAGGGATATAGGATATTGCCTACCCCCACCCTCCAAGGTGGGGGTAGGTTGAATGAAGAGTGGCAAACATATAATTGATGTTATGTTTGACGATACTCTGATTGAAGTCATAGTACATCAAACAAACTGAAATAAAACAGCAAAAAACTCTTTCACCCATTTTATTCTGCTCATTTCGCAATATTGCTAGTTTGCCATTCCTTTCCAAAACTAAATAAAAGAGCAATCTTTGTGTACAAAGTTTCACCTAAATATAGTGCAAAAATGCAGTGTATATTTATATCTAACTTATTAAAAATCATATTATGAACAGTACCAAAATGACTAATAGTTTACAGATATACAAAGTGTTCAAAATTAGTAGGTAAAATATGTTAACTTCTGCCGGATGTAGACTATAGGCAACAATTTCTATAAAAAAAAATTAAGAACAAATTTTAAACTATTGCACTTTTTGTACTATATGAACTCTAAATAACTTATTTTTAACATAAAATTATTTTATTTTACATTGGATCAATATTCAGGCATGAAAGGGTTAAGTAATATAAGTGATAAGACTATTAAAGTCTTTCTCAAATACTTCAATGTAAAAATAACATACATAATCACAATATCGTTTAATTTCAAGAAATGCGAATTTACTTTGCTACCCTGAATTTTGGCTATTGCACCAGGAGGCTAACTTCTACTTCGAATAATGCATCAATTTCTGTGATATTCTTGAGATGGCATTATTATTATGGTACTTATTCATAGGGGAATTACCGGGTCACATTGTTTGTATTACAGACACAAATATCAAAACAAGTAATTTCCACTCGGTGATGAGTCATCATATTGCAGTATGAATAGATACAAGGAAACGTAAAGGAAGGGAAAGAAAGTGAGTAAGTTCTTGTGAATTATTGTGTACATCTACCTTTGTTTATTGTTTATTGTTTATTGAGAAACTGTTACATACATATACATAGTTAAAAATCTTTTATATAAAAAAAACCTTTTGAGACATTAAAAATAATTGTAAATAATATGTATATACAGTTGATTCTAAAAAAGTCTTAAAGCTTATAGAATCTATAAATTAAAAAATAGTATACAAGAAATATTAAAAACCTACCTAAGTTACCGGTATTAAAATTTCTCTATATTGGTTAAAACAGTAATCTTTATATTTCTTTTTAAAAACATAGTTTGACATTTGCTGTCTTAAATATTCTGGAAGTTTATTAAAAGCTTCTATTGATCTGAAAATAGTAAAATTTCTTTGACTTTCTAATCTAATAGGAGGAAGGTTCAAATTTGTGCCCCTTGTGTGATGGTTATGGGAAGGGATAAAATTAATAAAATATTGTTCTAAAAGATCTGGTTCATAAAAAAGTGCTTTCCTTAAAAACGCTAATAAAAAATAATCACATACATCATCAAATTTAAGAATCCTAAGTTTAAAATACATTGTGTTTGTTGGCATTAAAGGAGTAAAATTTTCATCTCTTTTTACATTTAAAATAATTCTTAAAATATCATTTAATAAAATTCTGATGCGGCTTAAATGGACGTTAAAAGTTTTGCCATAAAAAATGATAGACTGTGTAAAAATAGAATAAGCTAATGAATAGTAGATTAAAATTAGTGACTTTCTATTAAAATAGGGTTTGGTTGAATATATAACACCTTTTACTTGGCTGAGTTTCCTAGTTATTATGTCAATATGCGGTTTAAAAGATAGTTTATTGTCGATTAAAAGGCCTAGGTATTTAAAACTATTTACATATTCTAGTTGAACATTATTAAAATAGGTGGGAGGGAACACTTTAATCGTTCGTGCATTAAAAATCATAGCTTTCGTTTTAAAAACATTGGGGGTTAATTTGTTAAAATTCAGCCATTCTGAAAGTTTGTCAATAAAATCTTGCAGTCTACTAAAAATATTCAAAAAATTTGTGTCCCGAATATAAAAAACTGAATCATCTGCAAACATGGTACAATTAAAATTACAACTCTCAGCAAGGCTACACAGATCATTTATAAAAATATTAAAAAGCAAGGGGCTCAAATTTGAACCTTGAAAAAGACCGGTAACTAGTGGTTTAAAATCAGAGATAAAATTTTTATAATGTACACGTTGCCGTCTATTGCTAAGGTAACTACCTAAAAGAGAATTAAAATTACCCCTGACACCGTAGTGATCAAGTTTTCTCAGAAGGAGATCTTTATCCACGGTGTCAAAGGCTTTCTTAAGATCTAAAAATAAAGCAATACAAAACGAGTTTTCTTGAATCGAATTAAAAACATATGATAAAAATTCTAAAATAGCTAAGTTGGTAGATTTTCCTAATCTAAAACCATACTGATGATCAGTTAAAATTCTATCTGTGGTAATAAAATCATTTATCCTAGAGTATAAAATTTTTTCAAAGACTTTATTAAAAATAGGGAGAGTAGTTATAGGTCTGTAATTATTGGCGTCTAGTCTGTCACCTGATTTAAAAATAGGGATAACTCTTGCGACCTTAAAAATATCTGGATAGGTTCCATTATTAAAAGAAAGGTTAAAAATCTTAGATAAAACAGGACATATAAAATTTAAAATGTTGCATAAAAACTCCGGTTTAATTTCGTCTTTATGACATTTTTTAGATTTGAGTGACAATATGACATTTCTGACCTCAACTTCTGAGACTGGAAAAAAATCTAGAGAGTTAAAATTAGGTGGAGTTAAAATAGTTAGGTTATGAATATTATTGGTTGTTGGGAGTTGTTGTACTAAATGCTCGGCAATTGAGCTAAAAAAAATATTAAAAGTATTGCACATGTCCGTTTCTGTTAATATTAAATCATTTTGCTTTAATTTTACATTATTTACTTTACATTTTTTGCCCATCACTTCGTTTATTTCGGCCCAAGTTTTTCTTGAGTTTTGCTCAACTTGAGTTAATTTGAATTGGTAGTATAAGTTTTTAGATTTCCTTATGACTGATGTTAAAATATTTTTAAAATAGGTATAGGATCGTTTGTATATCAGTCCTCTGTTTAAAAGTTTAAGAAGTGAATGTTTCTTTTTTATTAAAATCTTCAAATCTTCTGTTAACCATTTAGGATTCTTAAAAACTTTCATGACTTTGCTTTTAATCAGGGGAAACGCTGTATTATATATATGGTAGATTTTATTGATAAAATTGTTAGTTAAAATATTAGGATCGTTGTCGTTCATGCTGTTAAAATCCTCTATTTGAACGAGATTTATAAAATTATTCAACTTACTAATGCTTTTAAGTTGTCTACTAAAAATAAAATCATCCTGTATTCCGTTTGGAATATTAAAATGAAGTAAAATGGGTCTGTGGTCAGAAATGTCATATTCAATCTCGGCAGAGTTAAGATTATTGTTCGGGGTAAAATTTAGCCAGAAATGGTCTATTAGTGAAAATTGATCAGATAATTCATTTGGTGAATACCTAGTTGGCTTATCTATAGTTGGGTAAAAAGAATGTCCAGATACTAAATTGATAAAATTATTAATGCTATTGAGGTTATGAGGGTTAAAAAGGTCAATATTAAAATCCCCACATAAAACAGTATCAGAATTAGCAATAGACGGCAATAAAATATCGTTTAAAAAATCACACATAGAGTCAATAGAGTAAGAGGGGGGTCTATATATACAACACAGATTGAATTTAAAATTAGGATTACTAATTGATAATGTTAAAATTTCTAGGTTATTATTGATGGATGATAAAACCTCATTCCTATTAACTGTTAAAAAATGATTTGTAAAAATAACAATTCCGCCCCCATTTTTATTTCGGTATATGCTATGTTTGTTAAAACCTTCGAGATAAAAGCAATTGTCAAAATTTTCTTCTAGCCACGTTTCCGTGATACAAATTATATCGAATGATTTCTTAAGTCGTAGTGCTAAAAATGCTTGTAGTTTTGCGAAGTTACGCCTCATACTCCTAATATTAACTGCTAAAATACTAATAGAATTGTTAGGAATGATAAAATTTATAAAATTGTCTAAGTTAAAATTGTTGCAAGTTACATTAGGATATTCATTGTTCTGGTCATTGAATAAAACATTTGGTAACTCAAGAAGAAAAAGCGGCATTTTCAGTTATACGTTGGTCTATTGAATGGGTTTTGCAGAAGGAGTTAAGTGAATCTAAATTGTTAATTATAAAATACCTAGGGTTATTCACAATCTTAGTACAAATATTCCCTGCGAATACATAAGCTGAAGCAATTTTGTTACCGTTCTCCTTTTTTAGTAGTTTTAGTTTGTACAGAAGCTGGGACCTATTCTTTGTTAGGTAGTCATTCACGAAAATACCAGATGGTTTTTTACGTTTAAATGCTTTCAGAATTTGGATTTTTTCTTCTTTGGAATTTACTTTCACTTTCAAATGTTTAATCTTATTTCCTCTAACGCTGACATCAGTAATCACCTCACAGTTTAGATTTTCCACGTGTTTTTGAACTATTTTTAAAACCTCAGATTTGAAATCCCTGCTCTCCTCTCCGTTTTTATTTATTTCACTATGTACGTTTTTCGCACCCTCTTGCGTTGCACCAATGCCTTCACTTTCCTTTTTCTTGCCCCTTGAGATGATCTCTCTCTACAGACCTTTGATTTTAGTAAAGATTAATCACTTCAATATATTAATTTAAAAAATGGTAAAATTTGAGTAAAAAATTGATTGAACATAGGGGACTTTTCTTTAAAATATCATCGAAATAGTATCATTAGCATAGAATTGAACATCATTAGCATATCATTAAATACTATTATTCTTAACACCGCAACTCGAGATACAACGGCAATGCCGAACCTGCATCTTTGTTTTATTTGCATAAATGTACACTATACAATTGATTAATTTGTTTTTAACATATTTTTCCGATATTTCTATAGTCATACATATGTAATATATTTTAACAAATTATAATGCAATTTTTATGCCTTACTTTTTCAATACAATAGTCTTATAAAGTATTCTATATATGTTGAAGAAATAAAGATTTTGAAAAATTATAAACAAGTGTTCGCGTGTACCAATAGTGGTACATGAAGCGGGTTGAGCAGGTCTGCTGTGTACCATAATATTAAAATTATGGGGCACGATATGCGGTGAAATTGTTAACATGGTATTAAATATTACTAGAATAGAATTAAAAAGATTTAACATAGTATTAAATAATATAAAAATCAAAGTGGAAAATAATCATTATAAATTTTATCTAAATATATTAAATAACATAATATATTGCTTTAGGTTTTCTGTTTTCCAATTCCAAGAATTAATTAAGTGTAGTATATCAACATATGAAATCCAACAGGAAATACTCTTTTGTTTACAAATTAACTGACGATAACAACCTCAAGATATTTTATATTTATAAGAGTTACTCAGTAGGCAGATTACAATAAAATAGACCGTATTTAATCGTGAAATATCATAATTTCAGACATTGTCGTTGAGATTTTTCTATCGGGAATGTATTAAGAAGATTGAGAGGTTTTGAATATTTCATAAATCACGATTGTATTTTTATCATTGATTATAATCAGCAATCGAAATCTGATGATCAGTAATTATAATTTTTCACCTGGGGTAATTAAATGACAATAACTGGAATAAACCTATTTATTCCTACAATAATTCTATCTCAACTTGTTTGTATGTAAGAGTACAAACAAGTATGTATGAGTACATAACCATTGTAGGTTATGTACTCTTCGTTGACTTGCTATATGATTATTATAAATTACTGACTTCGGTAGTTTTCATATCTAGAATTAAAACGAAGAAATGAGTAAAAATCGTCGAACCACCAGCACTAAGTTCAATAATTTAACATATAATATACTTTTTGTGAGAGGATTCAGTTTCCTGTGGAACACATTGTTAAAATCACAGTTGAAAAAACACAGTTGATCCTACAAATGTCTCTCATCTAGGATGATAAATGATTCTGCGGAAATTTCTTCATAATTAATTATTTTTCAAAACATTTTGTCTTACATTTCCAAAACAGATATTATATACTGCCTAATTTTTTTTTCCATAAAATACGATCCAGATTTACATTTTTTTACGATCTACCTATTAATAATTTTCTGATAGGATATCTAACGAGCAATTTGACCCTCTATTGCCTATAAAGGGGTTATTTTTCATTCTATTTAGTGTATGCTTTAGCAGCTTCAGGCGTGGTGTAGTTAATTAAAAACGTTATAAAAACTGCTGATTTATTTGAAGATTTTTCTGCTAAGATGCCAAGATCTTTTAATATTGTGGCTTTAATAGTTATTGGACGGTTACACATTGTCGATCATTTACGAAAAAATATTTAATTACTGATGGTACTCATTATATTTTCACTGATGATACTCATAATATTTCGAGGTTCTTTTCATGTTATTAATATTTTTCAACTAATTTTACAGCCAATTAATAAGCATAAAAATGTTACATGAACCGTGTCAGCATTTTCTGCTTGAAAGGAGCTGCTTGATTATTTGAAATATTTAAGTAGGTTATTAACCCTAATGAGTTTGAGGTTCAGAAGTTATGGAAAGGTTTGACTATGGGTTTAAAAAACACATGTCTATATTTTTTACCAGTTAATGTATTTACTAAACTAATGTGTACCAAATTTCAAGTAAAAATATTGAACTTATGAGGAGGGATAAATACATAGATATATATTACATTGGCAACTGAGAGAGAATGGCTGTGATTGGGTGGAATGTGGCCCTATCAATGTTTGGCCTCTTTGTACTCCCAATGAAAATCTATGGTCTTATGTGCGTTTAGCGGATACCAAGATGTATTTTTACGTTACCACATGTCACCACATTGCAATTAATTCCTTAATGTACGTAATTTACGCTGATTACAACAATTATAAATATTTTTAACAACTTAATACAAAAATATATTTGGAATTGATGTAGGAACAATGTCAAGAAAGGCCAATAAAAGGAGGGGAATGACATGAAGGATATTTGCTTAAAAAAAAACATGCTTGAAACTCATTTAATGGTAATTTTACGTCATTATTATTTCTGGTCTATCTTACAATAAATGTATCTCTTTTTTTAATAAAAAAATGAAAACTAGGAAATTTTTAAGAGCTAAATTTGAGATTGTTTTTATTTTTATCAAAAAAATGAGACATAAATAATAAAGAGGCGAATAATAATTTTAATTTTATCATTTTATTCAATTTAACTATTCATATGTATCATTTATGAATTTTATTGAGATGATAAATTTAAAGAAGTACCTAAATATACGGTTCGTTAAATTTCTTTCAAAAGCCTACGACTAGTTCATGAATTTTTGGAATTGTAAGTACCTAACAAAATTATTATATTTTAATTCTCTTTTTAAGCATTTATTATAATTATCTATATATTTTTTTTATAGATTTTTTTGTTTTGAATAAGTAACTTTAATTCTTCAAACAAATTGTCATGGTTTTAAGTAACTATAGTCTTTTTTCTAAATTACGAGTATTCAAAATATTACCTACTTCTTTAAAATATCTACCTTTTGAAAATCATGAAGAAGTCAAAAATCTTCAACTTCTCTCGTTTTGATCAGCATCGGTCTTACAGCATACGAAATGAGACGAAAAATATTGCATTGGTCGACTTTTTCTTCCTTTTGATAGATTCTTGCCATCAGCTGGAGAAATTGAGATAAATGTTGACTATCAGTGTGACGTTATCGGTTTACTTCCTTATAACGTTTCAGTGTATGGGCTCTAAGTGATAGGATCCTACTCTATATAGTATTTTCAGATTCCTTTCTCTTTATATATCTCTTTCTACTAAATACTCATGGTACCATGCCCTAGAACCACCTTGCCACTATGGTTCCGACCTCAGGCCTCTGGTCCAAGCTTAACAGTATTTAGGGTAATGATGTAAAGTAATTAACACTTAAAGAGAATATATTCATTAGTCAAGCAAGGGTTAGTACAAAGAATATCTCAACTAGAACGCTCACAAGTTAATGTCTCAATAACTAAGACTGGAGATTAGGTGTGTAGCTCGCGAGAGCAGATCGGTAACTGACTTGAATGTTACTTACTTACAATCATATAGGTTCGTGATGACAGTAATGCATACACAATATCTGTGTTTGCCTTACTACATCGCTCCCCCCTTCCGAAAATTTCAAAGTTACAATCCACAATTTTCCAAAACTGCCAGCTGGTTTGTCTACCCATTGTTACTCTATATTGAACAATGTTCAGACGCTCACGCTGTTAGTGGAAACATGTGTTTTGGATCTCTTGAAATTTCTCGAACCGGTAATAAATACATTATTAGAAAATTGAAAAATTTGAGTTTTAATTCGTTCTAGAAATATGTAAGACTAATGTGCATTCACCAAACTTTCTTAAATTTTTAATCTTACCTATACAATCTTAATTTTGCTTTAACAATATTTTTATTTATTCTCAAAATAATCTAAGTTACTCCTACCTAATATGTCTCAGTTCAAAATGTAACAACTTTTTCATTTTATAAACGTAATAACTTGCCCAATCTATTTGAGATCACACCCCTCCCCTCCTAATATGTAGATTATTAGTCTAAATATTAGCAGAGACCTTTGATCACTCCAATACATTACACAAGTTGTTACTGCCTTTACATTTAAAAAAAAAATTTATAATCAAAAAAATTTTTCATTTATAAAAATATATTTTATTTAACTTAGTTATGTTTTATTTTAATAAAATTCCTTCTTTATTGATAAAAGTAATTTTTCATTTTAATTTATCATATGTTATGATATCGTATTTTATGACTTTTTAATTAATTTATATTCTTAATTGAATTTATATGAATTTTGATCATCTTTATCAAATTTTGAGACAGTTTTAATCCTTAAAATTAAACCTTAAAATTAACACCGAAAAAAAATTAAACTTAAAATTAAATTCAATTGAAAAAACGATTATTATTAATTTTCACTTAAAATTACCCAAACTTAAAATTAAAAAAAAAATATAAAATAATGATCAAATTTAGTTTGAGAAAAAAAAATCTTAAATGCTGTTAGGTTTAGTTTTGGTAATTTCGCTTTTTGGCTTTCGTTTTGTATGAGGCATTACTATAAATGTTGTCGCCTGTATATTTACGGCCTGATCATTGAATATATTTACTGTTCCACCTAGTTCCCCTGATCTAAAGGGGTCCCTCGTTTTATCTGATTGAAGGCTTCAGTCGCCATTTTAGACCTCAAATTCCGCATTTCGTACATTTTCATATCCTCATCGGACTTCATCTTTCTTGACTGATTGTAACCACATACCAGTATCATCACAACTAGCAATGTTAGGCTTAATACCAAAATGTCGCTAAACAATTCTGGTATTAGGTCGTACTTTGTAGACCCCATGTTTTTAATTGCATGCTCTAGATGAGCCTTGTTCATCGAAGTTGATTTCTTGATCAACTCCACTACTGAGTTCAGGTCATAGTTGCTCTGAGTCTGTCCCATCGCTCCAGCTGATTACTTCTCACGACCTTGAATTACAGTCCTGTGTGTCAACTGGCTGTGAGTGGCTGAGAGTCAGTCACTGGCTGTATATGGCTGAGGAGCTGTTGGCTGTGTGTATAGCTGTGTCCTCGCTGCCTCACGGTCACTGAAATCAAAACGATACTGTTAGATCATGGCCCCTGGTCATTTTTTAGGTATTTTATCAGATTTCAGTCTCATTTTGAATTAATCATTTTTGCTTTTAAATTATTTCAGTATTTCATCCTAAATTTGAATATATATATATATATATTTATATTAAGCATGTCTCATTGAAGAGTAGATGAGCCTTTACTTTAGATAATTTTTTACTTTGTTTTTCGAGTTTTCTGAATATAACTAAATTTTCTTGAGATATTATTTTCAGTATGCATTTTGAGAGCCAGAAGGAAATTAAATTTTTGATTACCATCTTATTATTAAATGAAACTATTTTTATTGATTAAAACACAATATTAAAAAAAAAAAAAAATTCACAACGTTTCGATAAATGACTTTTATCATCTTCAGGTATTTAAAATATGTACAGACAGTCTGGAATTAAGAAGAACAGAAATAAAATATAAATGCTTAGACTGATGTAATAGAGATGGTTAGACTAAATGAACATAAACAGAAGGAAAAAAAGAAATGTATAACTTAACAAGAGAAGGAAAGGATTATTGGTTAAAAAAAAAAATGAATGTAATGTTACGAATTATGCAATTTTTATGGAAAAATAATGTTAGTTTGATATTTCAAAATGACTATGTGAAAACTAGCATGTCACTAATTAAAATTTGATGGGACAATGAAAAGTGAAAATAAAAACATTAATGCGGGAAGTGAAGGTAATATAGTTAGGATTTAAAGAGGTAATGTAAGACTGAGTGAATCTTTTGGTCAGAATTAATAACTAGGTTTAGTGGATGCTGGCAGATTATTTAAGTATGATGCGTCACCTAGAGAGTTTATGGAGTAAAACTAAAAATAAATAACAATTGATTTGATGGTGAAAATCCTGTCTAATACATATGTTTTTAAAATGAAATGGGTATTGTTCCAGAGGTAAATATATAATTATGCAAATTTAAAATATTAATTGAGGATTTGAGATATATAAAGTAGAGAGAGAGAAAAAAAAAACAGATATAAGGATTAGAAATGATAATGAAGAACTAAAATATTTGGAGTATCCGTACCTCTCCTTCTCGTTGGTTATTGATTGTAGGTTTTTGAGATTTGATCATGAGTGCTTCGGCTATGATGAGTTCGTTTCTGTCTGTTGATCGATGGATTACGGTTGTAGAATTGGTTAGGTCTATGGTCTTGATTTTTCTATTATGGAGATTTTGGTTGTGGTCTTTGATGCTGCCCTTTTGTGTATGTGCCAAGAGACGTTGTTTGAGGGTTGTGGTTGTATAACCAACGTAGAATTGGGGGGGTTGACACCCCTCCTGGTCGCATACGTGCTTATACACCACATGACTATTGGTTTGGTCTTTGTGGATGTTATTTCTGATTAGAAGGTGGGAGAGTTTCCTGTTTTTGTAGTAAATAAGTAGGTTAATTATTTTATCATTTTTTGGTTTGATGTGTTCAGTTACTATTTTGCGTAGATTCTTTTCTTCTTGCTTATATTGGTTGCTCATTTGATTTCTGTAGTAAAAGCGGATGGAATCTTGTGGTAACATTTCGGTTTGTGGGGCTATAGTCTTGTCTAAGAAACGTTCTAAATGCGAGTCGATGACAGACAACGGGAAATTATTATTGACAAATAATTGTTTGAGTCTGTTTATTTCTGAGTTGAAGGATTCTCTGCTGCTTGATATTTTGTGTGCTCGATGGATCATAGTTTTTATTACACCAGTTTTGTATCTGTCAGGGGCAATGCTTTTGAAATTAATTAGATCTCCGGAGTTGGTAGGTTTTATATAGACTGAGGTGTGGAATCGATTGTTGATTTTGAGGATATTGACGTCGAGGAAGGTTAGTTTTTTATTTGTTTCTAATTCATAAGTGAAGTTGAGGACGGAATTTGATTCGAATATTGATTTGAGGTTGTCGAGGATGCCGGCATGTTGGACAAGTAGATAGATGTCGTCTACATATCTGCAGTAAATTAGAGGTTTGTGGTTGCTGTTAAGATTATGTAGCATGTTGTTCTCCAGGTTGGCCATATAGAAGTTTGCCATGAGTGGGCCTAAAGGCGAACCCATGCTGACTCCTTCGATCTGCATGTATATATCGCCATTGACGTGTCGGAAAGGGGTTTGGGTAGTGCAGGTAAGAAGAAGGTTTTTCATGATGTTTTTCGGGAATGATGGCGGAGTTAGAGATGGATGGTGGTATGCGTTTTGTAGAATTATTTCTATTGTCGTTTCAACAGGTACATTGGTAAATAGACTCTCTACATCAAGGGATGCCATGAGTCCAGTTGCGTTGGATGCTCTGATTATGCTTAGAAATTCATCTGTTGATTCTATCATATATTTTGTAGGGATGTATTTTTTTAAGATGGAGTTCAATTTTTGGGCAATGCTGTATGATGGTGTTCCAATTTGAGATATGATTGGTCTCATGGGTGGATTTTCAGTTGATTTATGTATTTTAGGGTTTCCATATAAATAACCTGGTTTGTAGTGGCCGATTAATTTGTCGAATACTCTCCTTCCCGCTGCTGCGTTGGCTAGGTCGATTAAGTCATTAAGACTTCTCTTCAGTTGGTCAGTGCTGTCCGATTGTAACTTTTTAAATCTATTTTCGTCCTGTGTCGTGGAGTTCATTTTTTGGAGGTAATCATTTGAATTCAGTAATACAAATGTATTGCTTTTGTCAGCTTTTCTTACAACTACACCTTCATTATTTCTTATATCCTTTATCATGGCGTATTGTTCTTTGTTGAGTATGTCTGTTCTATAATCTTTTATCGTCCTTAAACCAAACCTCTTCAATTCACAACGCAGTGTCTCATCATCCGCAACTGCTATTGTCGATTTATCTTTTTCACTTTTTATCTGCGAGTAGAGTTTTTCAACTTCAATCTTTTTTCGTGTAGAGTCATACTTAGAGCGAAGATGACAGTTCATGCCATAGTTAAAAATATCCTTCTGATCATCCGATAGAACTATGGCAGACAAATTAATGACGCTCTGGCGGTTTTCCTTCAAAAATACAGTACCACCGTATAATCTCTCCAACTTGTTAAGATGAGTTGTTCGCCAAGACAGATCACATGCCACTGTAATCCGGTTAATAAGTAAAATTACTGCTTCGTATTTTATTTGGGGAAATAAGCCCAATTCAAGTGCAGACCTTAATTCATCACAGGCTGATGATAAACTGCGTACTTCTTGTTGTTGTTGAGCTATTTGATTAGTTATTAAATTTTTACGGAAATGACCGACAAAATCTTCGGCTCTTGTTGCGTCATCATGGAGACGAATATTAGTATAAGTTGGCAACAAATTATTAATTAAGCATGTCTCATTGAAGAGTAGATGAGCCTTTACTTTAGATAATTTTTTACTTTGTTTTTCGAGTTTTCTGAATATAACTAAATTTTCTTGAGATATTATTTTCAGTATGCATTTTGAGAGCCAGAAGGAAATTAAATTTTTGATTACCATCTTATTATTAAATGAAACTATTTTTATTGATTAAAACACAATATTAAAAAAAAAAAAAATTCACAACGTTTCGATAAATGACTTTTATCATCTTCAGGTATTTAAAATATGTACAGACAGTCTGGAATTAAGAAGAACAGAAATAAAATATAAATGCTTAGACTGATGTAATAGAGATGGTTAGACTAAATGAACATAAACAGAAGGAAAAAAAGAAATGTATAACTTAACAAGAGAAGGAAAGGATTATTGGTTAAAAAAAAAATGAATGTAATGTTACGAATTATGCAATTTTTATGGAAAAATAATGTTAGTTTGATATTTCAAAATGACTATGTGAAAACTAGCATGTCACTAATTAAAATTTGATGGGACAATGAAAAGTGAAAATAAAAACATTAATGCGGGAAGTGAAGGTAATATAGTTAGGATTTAAAGAGGTAATGTAAGACTGAGTGAATCTTTTGGTCAGAATTAATAACTAGGTTTAGTGGATGCTGGCAGATTATTTAAGTATGATGCGTCACCTAGAGAGTTTATGGAGTAAAACTAAAAATAAATAACAATTGATTTGATGGTGAAAATCCTGTCTAATACATATGTTTTTAAAATGAAATGGGTATTGTTCCAGAGGTAAATATATAATTATGCAAATTTAAAATATTAATTGAGGATTTGAGATATATAAAGTAGAGAGAGAGAAAAAAAAAACAGATATAAGGATTAGAAATGATAATGAAGAACTAAAATATTTGGAGTATCCGTACCTCTCCTTCTCGTTGGTTATTGATTGTAGGTTTTTGAGATTTGATC
The DNA here is from genome assembly GCA_947561585.1 of Caprella mutica. Taxonomy (NCBI): domain Eukaryota; kingdom Metazoa; phylum Arthropoda; class Malacostraca; order Amphipoda; family Caprellidae; genus Caprella; species Caprella mutica. The sequence continues at coordinate 92,202 of CANNZV010003598.1, forward strand.
ATGAGTGCTTCGGCTATGATGAGTTCGTTTCTGTCTGTTGATCGATGGATTACGGTTGTAGAATTGGTTAGGTCTATGGTCTTGATTTTTCTATTATGGAGATTTTGGTTGTGGTCTTTGATGCTGCCCTTTTGTGTATGTGCCAAGAGACGTTGTTTGAGGGTTGTGGTTGTATAACCAACGTAGAATTGGGGGGGTTGACACCCCTCCTGGTCGCATACGTGCTTATACACCACATGACTATTGGTTTGGTCTTTGTGGATGTTATTTCTGATTAGAAGGTGGGAGAGTTTCCTGTTTTTGTAGTAAATAAGTAGGTTAATTATTTTATCATTTTTTGGTTTGATGTGTTCAGTTACTATTTTGCGTAGATTCTTTTCTTCTTGCTTATATTGGTTGCTCATTTGATTTCTGTAGTAAAAGCGGATGGAATCTTGTGGTAACATTTCGGTTTGTGGGGCTATAGTCTTGTCTAAGAAACGTTCTAAATGCGAGTCGATGACAGACAACGGGAAATTATTATTGACAAATAATTGTTTGAGTCTGTTTATTTCTGAGTTGAAGGATTCTCTGCTGCTTGATATTTTGTGTGCTCGATGGATCATAGTTTTTATTACACCAGTTTTGTATCTGTCAGGGGCAATGCTTTTGAAATTAATTAGATCTCCGGAGTTGGTAGGTTTTATATAGACTGAGGTGTGGAATCGATTGTTGATTTTGAGGATATTGACGTCGAGGAAGGTTAGTTTTTTATTTGTTTCTAATTCATAAGTGAAGTTGAGGACGGAATTTGATTCGAATATTGATTTGAGGTTGTCGAGGATGCCGGCATGTTGGACAAGTAGATAGATGTCGTCTACATATCTGCAGTAAATTAGAGGTTTGTGGTTGCTGTTAAGATTATGTAGCATGTTGTTCTCCAGGTTGGCCATATAGAAGTTTGCCATGAGTG